>CAUYLG010022910.1:0-138222 GCA_963573385.1 Cacajao melanocephalus
TACTTTGCAGAAGTTATGCATCAACACTTCATCCCTTCCCTCAGCTCAACAGCCTCCAGGTGAGAGGTGAAACGTGTATGGGCTCAAGCTCAAAATGGCCATGGTACAGTTAAGCACCGTGAACGGGAGCGATCCCCACAGTCATCACCTGACTCAAATAAACCTAACTGAGAGTTTCTACTCTTGTCAATGGCTTTGATTACACTGATAAGCATTTTAGTGCTCCTTCCTTCTCACCATGGTTGAGCCTTTTCTACATATTCCTCTCAGAATGGTTGTGCCAGACTTTTTCATCAGGAGCCATATTTAAAGCCTTTACTATCCTCACTGCAGAATATGGCAGCATTTCATTGGCAGTAAAATCAGTTAAACTGCATACAGAATGCTTTCGTTTCTTCGGAATAAAGTGTGTTACACAAACTTGAGTCATTGCTCTTTTTAAAAACCAAAGCAGGATAAATTGTTTTGTAAGATAATTTTGCCACTATACATATATTTTCCTTTGGCTTCTTTTTGGAAAACCTTTATTTCAGCTTGCACTGTGAGAGCTTTGTCGTTTTCACCACACATTTCTGTCAAGGAAGCCCTTGGATCACTGCCATGATATGCCTCTGCTGGACGCTTCCTTCAAGGGCTGTCAACACCTCTCTTAATTGTCTGGCTTAAACGTCAGGCTAGCAATGTGTTAAAGTTAGATGGCAAATACACTTAAGACAAATATGTAAATTTTTACTCTTTCAAATATGCATTCAACCAGCATATACAGATTGTGAAATGAAAGCCAGAGAGAGAGAGAGAGCAAGAAAGGAGGAAGAGAGAGAAATATGTATGTATAAATAGGAAAGCTAAAATAGAAATGCTCTATGTATAAATATCCCATTTCTGGATTAAGATGTATCACAAATACATATGATCAATACTCAGCAAGTGTACTGCCTTTCGAAACACCAGCAAATCTTGGTGAGCAGAAATCAGTAGCCTGTCCATAGTAGGATCTAGAATTTGAATGGGGAAACGGTCTTTAATTTTAAATATTCATCTGTTTTTTAATTTTAAATATTCACCTGTTTTCATTTGTAGATAGCATGACACTCACTTTAAGCGGTGATCTGAGTTCAAATTCCCGGAATTATATTTGCATTTGACTTCTTACACATGTTGTTAGTTGTTCCTTGAATTCCAATTTCTCTTTGAGTAAGTTCTGAGAAGATATATCTAGCTAGGTCACTTACGGTCACCTCATAGTCATTCTCAAATAGGATTATAGGCTATTTCAGATTCATTTCAGGAAAATGTCATGTGTCAAGATGTCAATTCTGAGCAATTTTTACATTTTGCCAATTCTATTATAGAAGTGGCCCTCGCCTATAAGTAGGTTGAAGGAGTAAGTCTGTAATGTTTAATGTCATTATCACTTTATGTGGGCACAATGTCTCTCTAATGCTGAAATGTTATATATATGTAACCTGTGGTCTACCTGACTACCATAGCTTCATAGATCAAAATATTGTTATGGTCATATAAATGACTATAACGTGGGTGTTTTAGAACTGCACTTTTGTTCATGCGTAACTGGTCCCAACTCAAATCTGCTTCATAATTTTTGAGTCAAAGGATAGTTTTTCATGTTGGTAGCGCCTCAAACTCTACTTATGAACTTAACACCCATCCATATCCTGTTAGTTTTTAATTGGGAAGAAAAAAATAGGCTGCTATTTGAACCAAACTGACAGCTTTTGTTGATGAGCTGGGAGACAGATTAAATTCTGTCTTGCTCTTCAATTGTTTCTGAGGCTCTGTGGGACTTAGAGTAATATAATTTTATTTGTGTCAGTAAAGTTGACAGCCCTGACTCAAGACCACAGGGAGCTGAGATGTTGATTAAGGAGCATCATATTGACCATGGCTTAAGTGGGTAACAAATAAACTGAGAGGGAAGACTCTGGATCTACTTTTGCCTGTCCATGAACTCGTCCAAAGCAAATATGCTTTGGATTTTAACTCCTATTTTTGAATTTTTTATTTTTAATTTTTGTGGCTACGTAGTAGGTGTAAATATTTGTGGGGTACATGCGATGTTTGGGTATGGGCAGGTAATGCATAGTAATCACATCATGGAAGATAGGGTATGCATCCCCTCAAGCATTTATTCTTTGTGTTAACAAACAATCCAATTATACCCTTTCAGTTATTTTAAAATTCATAGTTAAATTATTATTGAGGCTGGGCACAGTGACTCAAGCTTTTAGTCTCAGTACTTGGGATGGCGAGGCGGGAGGATTCCCTAGAGCCCGGGAGTTCAAGACTAGCCCAGGCAACATGGCAAGACCCCATCGCTACAAAAAATGTAAAACTTAGCCAGGCATGGTGACATGTGCCTGTAGTCCTAGCTATTTGGGAGGCTGATGCAGGAGGATTGCTTGAGCCTGAGAGGTTGAGGCTACGGTGAGCTGTCATCATGCCCTGTACTGCAGCCTGGGTGACAGAACAAAACTCTGTCTCAAAACAAGCAAACAAAAATTTTTTAAATCATTATTGACTACAGTCACCCATTGTGTTATCAAATACTAGCCCTTACTCATTTATTCTATTTTTTTTGTACCCAGAGTTTAATTACTGTACTTAGTAATAGCTTTCAACATTGCCATGTTATTTCAGGAAATTGTTTTTATCCAAGGCTTATTCCATTTTTTTTCCAGTTGTGTGGGCCCCACAGTATTATTTCTTTAGAAATAAAATTAGAAGTATTCAGAATAATGAACACAAGAGAGAATGAGGAGTAGAATAGCTAAAAAATAAAAAGAGTCAAATAAGGAAGAGATGGATAGTAAAAGAGAAATGGATATAAGCAATTTAGAATATATTTTATCAAAAATTGCTTTTTAAGTGGCACTTTTCTTGCTGCAGAAGACATTATTGAACAAAAAACAAGCCCAATGCAATTCAGTTTAAATTTATCGCTCTATTATTTTAATATATTTACTCAGGGTTAACAACTCATTAAACACCAAATTGCTCACTCTTAATGAGTCTCTGATGCTAAAATCGAGCTGACTTAAATTTTACTGTAAAATAACAACAGCACTATTGCATAAAAATGTAATAAAAATTAAAGGCTATTGAATGACTGTGGAGTGGAAAACAGATTTGTGACACAAAACAGAAAACGTAGCACAGACATGTGACTGGCAGAAATATGAGTAATATTTTATTTACCAAAACATGATAAGCCCACTTTTCTTTTGCTGTAGTGGAGTCTGTGGAACATGAAGTCATGTGTATTTTTTTTTTTCACATTACATTGTTTGTAAAACAAAAGAGTTCTAGACTTAAGAAGAATTTAAACATGTAACTTATGTGACTTAGGTCCCAGCAGACTCTATCATCAAGGTTTTGATAGCACTAGTGAATACTGGGTTGATTGTCACATTAGTCAATAATGAGTTGATCATCAAAAATAAGCACTCTTTATGTTAGCCAGTTATTTCTGGGATACCTCTGAAGAGTATGTCACATGTACCCACAAATTTGTCAATCATCTTTAGGCATCATGTGATATGTAAATTTGTCTTTTTCTCCTTCTCCATTCCCCGGTTGTCCATGAAGTATTGGCCTCAAATCAGCTTTCCCATGCCCACCATGGAAACCATCCATCATGAATAGCACCTATTCCCCTGGTACAGGAGTGCATTCCTCCCCAAGCCTACAATCTTCCACGTGTCACAGCAATGCTGAATTTCCCGCAGAGGTGGGGTTGATGGACTCTTTCTCAACTCTTTGTCATAGAGTATCACCTGGGCTAAGAAGTTCTGCTTTTGCATCAGATTTCAAAAATTTTTTATTGGATTTTAATTTTTCTGGCAGCTTTGCCACTATCCTGTCTCTCAAGCCCTACCAAACCCTCCATCTTTCTAAGGTCTCTCAGAACCTTAACCCCAACAAAACCCACTTCCTTTTCTCCCATTATGACACAAATTTCCTGTGAATGTCGGTAAAGCAAACAGATGCCATGGTAGCTGGTAAAAGATAAAGGACACTGAGCTAATATTTTTATTAACAAGATGAGCCCTCGTACTGTCAACCAAGGAGAGCCTTGCTATAAATTTATTCACAATGGCAAGGGCCTTGGGCAACATTTAGATGGAAAATATTGATGAAAAATATACTATTTATGTTTCTGGATAGGAAAAATACTAGTCATGTAGCAAAATAGGACATTTAAAGGAACTTACGTTCTTTTCTTCTTTTTTTTTTTCATCCTTCAGTCACCGTATTGTCAAAGAAATCAACATTTAGAAATTATGGTTATCACCAACTCACTCTGATTAAGCCATGGCCCTATTATTTTATCTTTGTCAATAAGCAACCCTGTGTTAGGATTTTAAAAGTTGTTTAAAATATGCATACAAAGATTTATTTTCTGTCTTGGCCCACAAATTTGCCAATATTTTCACAGAATCACAATTGTCAGAAAACACAGTGAAGCTTGAGTTTAAAAAAAAATCTGCAAAGAAGTAAAAAATAGAACTCTTCAGTAGATTTTCAGATAGATGATTTATTAGTCCAAATTTGGGCATTGAAACTAGCCTATATTCTATGTTTAAGAAACCTGTAATTTTCATGCTTCTTTTAGTTCAATACAATTTACATATTGAATATAGAAGAGTTTTTCACTTATTGATATGGCTTTCTAGGTGTTGAAATTCTAATTCAATATTTTAAGGATTCAGTAATAATAGGGTTTTCATTTCTACATGATAGGTATTCTCTAATTTACTCTTCTTATTTCTATACAAATTAACTATTTTTGGTTCATAGTCATTTTCATGATAGACCCAAGTTCTTACATTGAAATTCATTTTAACGTTTGGATTGAGCATTGGTTCCCTTTGGTCTTTTATTTATTGAGGTATAACTTACATACAATGAAAATCTCAAATCTTACATTTACTGTTCAATGAGTTTTGACAAATGCATAAAATTCTGGACTCCACATCCCTATAACAAGGCATAGAGCTTTTTCACCTTTTCAGTACCCCGTAAAAGTTCCCTCATGCCCATTCCCAATTCTCCCCTTCCTCTAAGCAACCACTGATCTGATTTCTATCACCATAGTTTTACTTTTTCATGTCCTAGAATTTTATAAAAATGAAATCACGTATTGTATCTTTTTCTTGTCTGGCTTCTTTCACTCGGCATACTGTTTTTGAGACTCAGTGAATTGCCTTTTAATAGTATGTTGTACTGAAGCGAGTATAGAAAGTCAATACCAAGACAAAAGTAGGCCAAATTGTAGGGTCTTTTTTGCCGATGACCACGAGGACTCGTGTCTCTCCAACCCGTGGCCCCGAAAAGGAGGGAGTCAAGACCTTTTATACCGCTAAAACCACCTCGGGGTGAGCGTGATGGGCGGGGGTGGGGGTGAGGAGCTTCAGACATTCCCAGGGCTAGTGAATTCTGTAAATCACCTTCTGGGCGGGGATGAGGGTGAGGGGCAGGGGTAGGGGTGAGGAGCTTCAGACATTCCAAGGGCTAGGGGACTTTTGACATTCTGATTGTTACTTAAGCGGTTAACAAAAGTTAAGATAAGCATTTGTTTACACATTGTCTGGGTAGGGTGGAAATTACAAGTTGCAGGGGCCAAACTGGCCTGGGTTTGGACTGCTTGCCTGTCACATTACGGGTTACAGAGAGCAGTTTAAACAGAAAGCCAAGGTATGATTGAGGTATGCAGTTTTATGGGGCTTTTACCATGTCACAGTATACATAAAATTCAGTCTCAAAGATTTGAAAAAGTTAGAACTTCCTATAAAATTAGACATTGTGGTTTGCAATCTGCTGAATGATGAAGATGAATGATGTACTTAAGTCACTTTAAGGCCCTGAGATAGTTTTTATCTACTGTAATATTTTCAGTCTTTACTGTTTTTGCATTTTTTAATTATTACTTTGAAATTTTAGTATTTTTTAAAATAATGAACTTAGCCTAATTGTAGCCTCAGCACAAGTAAGTTATACATTCAGTAAAAATACTTTTTATTTGTAATGTTGTATGTTCATGGTCAGCCTCCTAGAAACTGATGAATCTCATCAATTTCTACTGATAGTTAAGATCAGTTAACCAATTAGTTACCCATTTTCATTTTTCCTGTATATTCTTTGTAGTAATTTACTAAAATTATTTTCTAAGACCTTCATTTTCTTAAAGAAAAACAGTTTGAGACTTGGCCATTTAGCTAAAATCTTAAAGAACTATTTAATTTATAGTATAAGTAAGGCAGAGATCTTACCTTCTGTCCATAAACAATAAGAATTATTGTTTTGTCACTAAAAAAGTGAGATGAGACAAGAAGTTGAAGAATGCCTAGCCAGCTAGCATATGAAGCCTACAACTTTCCAGCTGTGGGTTTGATGAAAAATAATGAGACATTTGATATAACTTAGGATCTTATTTGAAAAGTAAGCCATCATGTACTTTAACTTTCTGGTATTTCAAAAGTAAAAATATATACTAATAACTTGTTTTAATTTCACTTATTTCATGCTACACATCTGTCTTAGTACAAACTCATGTTTATGCAATGAGATTTATTAGACTGATAGTTCATATATTATCCCCTTTAATATCGAGTCCTTGAAAAAAAACTCTGACTTTGAGAAAACTCTCTCCCCTTCCTACTGATTGCTTATAGTCCTAATTCAGTATATGAGAAGACACTACTATTACAATTATTCACATCCTTAAGAAAATAAAACTCTATAATTTATACAGTGGGAATATAAAGGTATTTTAGAAAGTATTTGTACATGTTAAAACAACAGCACGTTTAAAGTTTACATTGAGAAAAACAAGCAAACACACAAACCTAAAAAGGCAATAGCAGATATATTGTTGATTGATCCAGCGGCATTCCAGAATTATACACAAATCTATTTATGGTAGCAAAAAGAATAACTTTCAATTTGATGGATTCTTTCTTAAGAAGACTCATTATACTTTTTGGAAAATAAAATGTTAACATTCAATATAATATAACTACCTTAGTCACTTTAGCTCCACAGGTGATTGGGACAGCACTGCTGGCCTGAATAATAAAATGGTAATAACCTCAGTTAGAACAAATAATTGTTTTACTGGTTCAGATACACTTAACATTACAATAGATGCCCCATAAGGTGCTATGTATAAATCCTTTTTAAAAAAAAAAAAATAATAACTTGAATCATCGTGTAAATGTTTTAGGGCAACTCATTGCTTAGAGAAATCCTTTGAAGTTTTCTTTTAAAATGCAGAAACTCCTACTGCCTTATCTGTTTTGTAAATTAGGTTGTATTCATACCAGTTTTGTTGAAAAGCGACACATTCATCTAAGCGTAAAGGTTTTAGAAATAATGTCTAAGTATATCTAAGGGAGCTGTTATAGGACATAAATACATTGACGTTTTAGTGGATCTCAGTCTAGAGGAGGTGAGAGGAGGGCTAATCATAATCACTGGGACTGGATGTGTCAGAATTACACGTCTCTCCCCTGCTCTGATTAAAAATATTGTGCCTTTGCAACTGATACCAATCAGAGCATGTCATATCTTTTAGATATTTGGGGCCAGAGGAAAAAAAGGTGATAAATTACAATACTTGAGATACTAGGTACAATAGCCTTTAAAATAAATAGTACATCCTTTTGGTTCTACATACTTTTAAATGAAGATGATCCATGAAGTAAGTTATGATCAAAAGTAATGCAAGGACTTAAAGTCTAAGAAGAAAGTCCAGCATTTAGAGAATGGTGACCTGTCTTCTCGGCAAATAATATTATGAACATCAATTTCTCATCACTTTGTGGCTTCAAGAAATTTTACCATCAGAGACCTGAATCACCTTTCTTCCAGGTCTTCAAAAAAGATCTTTAAGGTCTGTGGGAGATAAGCTTAGAAACAGTGGCTGAAAAGGAGAAAAATTCAGATTCCAATGCTCGGGGCTTTCCGTAACAAATAATAAAGTATAGTCTTAGAGCTCATCTAAGTACCTTGGTGCTTCCTTTGGGTACAAGTTCCTGTTTATTAGACAGGCATGGCGACTTCTAGATACATTCTTCCAAAAACAGCATGATGATTTTACTTCCTTTGTTTTTTAATGTGTTACGCTTCCAAGATCAATCATGTGCAAACTTGTTTGACACCTCAATTTTTGGTTCCACATAAATGCCATCATTTTATGTATATCTCAGCTGAAAATTCACAGTTATGTATTAGTGCTTGATTTTCTAGACCAGTATTAAAAATATCTTCCAAAAATTGTTCAGTTGCAGAAGGTATTGGTGGCCAGTAGGTGTTCCATGAGTCGGCCCCTATTAGCCATTGTCACCCTTTCTCTAGCCCATCAGTTCTCTGAGAATGGTATTGGAAGAACAGACCACCTACCTGTAGCACCTATCCTGTCCTGTTCATATTGTGGATAGTCATCAAAAGACAAATGGGCATACGGAAGATTTATGGTGAATGCCTTCCGTTTTGTCTGCCTTGAGTACACTGGAGTTAACTTTCATTTTCATAGTTTCTTACTATGAATGTCTTAGATGCAGCATGAGAAAATGTTGCATTTTCTTTTTGTCTGGAACTCTGCTGTTCAATATAGTAGTCACTAGTTATTACATAATTAAAATATAGCTAGTATAAATAAGGAGGTAAATTTTAATTCTTATTTCAGTATGATTTCCATTTAAATTTAAACACTAAAGCAGTGTAAAATATTTTTCATCAAACACAATTTTTGTTCTAATAGAACTATATTTCACCTAAAGCACTGAAAATTTAGCATTGAGTTGCAGCGTTCTTTAAGTATAAAAATACACTGGAGTGTAAAGACTTAGTTTTGAGAAATTAATTATCTCTAACAATTTATATATATATTTGATGTTGCAATGATATTTTGAATAGACTGGGCTATACAAAATACATTATTTAACATTTCTTTGTACTGTTTCTAATGTGAATCCTAGAAAATTCATAATTGAATATGTGGTTCACATTATCTTTCTCTTGGACAGTGCTGAGCTAGAAAATTCTGAAATGTGTAGCAATTATTTCTCTATGGCTTCATAAAGAAAATGTCAATCCAGGGCTGAGGATTTATTTATGAAAACCTAAAGACAGCCGGTTTTCTTGATGGTTCATGCCCTTGGATAAAGGGCCTCTTTCCCAATATATAAGAGGACTAATCTTGGGATGGATAATTTTTTTTTTTTGGCCTATTATGACATTCTTTAATGTTTTCTCCTGTAATGCCTGTTCTGCCTTGTATGTAATACATCCTTTCTAGCAATGGGTTTAAAGGATTTTCCTTCCTCTCCTTTTTGATCTGTAAAATATGCATTATGGGGAGAGGTGAGGTGATAGTTCAGAAAGGTCATTAAAGTTTCAGCCTGGCTTAGTTGGAAAGATATGAATTCAAATAGTTGTTCTCCCAGGTATCTTCTAACATGACCTTGGGTACATTGCTCAACTTTTCTAAATTTTAGTTTGCTTCCTCTGAAAAAGGTACCTAATAGGGAAGTTTTAGATATTAAAATCTAAAGAGATTTAAGAGAAACAAGAAATGTGACAATCCCTAGTATATAGCAGGCCCTCAAACGTGTTCTGAACCAAGAGATCCCTGTAAGAGTTAAAAAAAGAGGAAAGAAACACGAAAAACAGCTCAACAAAGGTTTATTTTGGAGAATCAACCTGCAGAGGGCTTTTGGCCAATTTCATTCAGGAGCACTCTCTCTTTATATATATTTTATTGCACTTTAGGTTCTGGGGTACACGTGCAGAACACGCAGGATTGTTGCATAGGTACATACATGGCAATGTGGTTTGCTGCCTCCATCCCCCCGTCACCTATATCTGGCATTTCTCCCCATGTTATCCCTCCCCGACCTCCCTACCCACCTCTGTCCCTCCCCTATTCCCCCTCAACAGACCCCAGTGTGTGATGCTCCCCTCCCTGTGTCCATGTGTTCTCGTTGTTCAACACCTGCCTATGAGTGAGAACATGCGGTGTTTGATTTTTCTGTTCTTGTGTCAGTTTGCTGAGAATGATGGTTTCCAGATTCATCCATGTCCCTACAAACGACATGAACTCATCGTTTTTTATGGCTGTGTAGTATTCCATGGTGTATATGTGCCACAGTTTCCTTGTCCAGTCTATAATCGATGGGCATTTGGGTTGGTTCCAGGTCTTTGCTATTGTAAACAGTACCACAATGAACATACATGTGCATGTGTCTTTATAATGGAATGATTTGTAATCCTTTGGATATATACCCAGTAATGGGATTTCTGGGTCAAATGTAATTTCTATGTCTAGGATCTTGAGGAATCGCCACACTGTCTTCCACAATGGTTGAACTAATTTACATTCCCACCATCAGTGTAAAAGTGTTCCTATTTCTCCACATCGTCTCCAGCATCTTTTGGCTCCAGATTTTTAATGATCGCCATTCCAACTGGCGTGAGATGGCATCTCATCTCGATGTGGTTTTGATTTGCATTTCTCCAATGACCAGTGATGATGAGCATTTTTTCATATGTTTGCTGGCATCATATGTGTCTTTTTTTGAAAAGTGTCTGTTCATATCCTTCACCCACTTTTGAATGGGTTTATTTTTTTCTTGTAAATCTGTTTTAGTTCTTTGTTGATTCTGGATATTAGCCCTTTGTCAGATGGGTAGATTGCAAAAAATTTTTACCATTCTGTTGGCTTCCTCTCTTACAGACTATTTGTTGGTTTTAGGGTGAGATAACTTTATCATAGGCTTGGAATGTTTCTGTGTGGGGAATTTTATGGTGGAGTTGGAATGTCTCTGGTCAGAAGGGACATTATCTTGGGACTGACATCTCTGGTTGGAAGGAGTTATCTTGGGGCTGGCAAGTTCTCTAGTTGGGAAGGAGTTTACCTTATGGTTGGAATGTTTCTGGTTGGAGATGTTATTTGTGGTTTATGATCGTGCTGACCTTCGCCATTAGGCTGATGCCCTTTGGATTTAGGCAGTTTTTGATCAAGGGGAGCGTTAGAATGGCAGTGCTTGTTCAAGATGGCTATGCTCCTGCTGTGCCAATCCTCAAGTTTTAAATGTCTATCTTTACTTAGTGACTTATGGAGTCATAACTATTAGGACACATACCGCAGTAAGTCTAAGATATACACCAGCTTACCAGATGGGTCCCCCATCTGGCAAAGGGAAAATCCTCTCTCTCTACTATCTTGGTCCTTCTTTTTACATTCTGTGCAACTTTTCAGTTTTTGCATTTGCATTAAAATTAGATTACCACTTAGATTAGATCAAAAGATTGTCCCTGGTTGTGAGAAGAAAGAATACTTTAAGCTAGCACTAATCCCTTAATACACCATTATATTTGGGTACATTTTTTTCCTAGCAGAAAAATTATTATTCAGCCTTCTCTGAAGTACTAAAAGTCCTTTGCCAACATCAGCCCAGTGCAAGTTAACCTGTTATGAGATTTGTTTTATGCTTTGGAAATGCTTGTCAGACAAGCTTTCAACATTGAGATGTGTGATTTACATTAGTTTGCATAAGAACAGGTCACTCCAGGGACAAATTTCTCTCTTATCCCTTCTTATACTACAAAACAGATAAAGAGGGTTAGGTGGTTGCTTTTCAGTATGTGAGTAATCACTTGGGATTCACAGAAATATTAGATGCAGAGTTACTAGTGAAACCTTAGTTCCCTTTATAGATATTTCTTATGTGCCATTTGTAATATTATTGTTGTTACAAAATGCAAACTTTATTTCTCAGTTTGGATGATTGGTCTCAATCAGACCCATTATCTCTTTATCTTCTTATATCTTAGGGTCACTTCATGCTTAGAGGCAACTTGCTGAAAATAGAGGTCAGCATGATCCTTTGTCTTAGAAGGTGTAGCCCTTCCCTCGAACTTAGGTAACTGACTCATAGCCTGAGTCAGTCTCTTGAATCTGTGAAAAAAAAATAAAAATGAACCAGACATGGTGTTTGCAGACAGTCTTCTTTGAATATAAAATATATAGGCAGAGGAAAAGATTAAACTAGGCAGATTAACCTCAACGCATAAAGATAAATGCTAAAATGTACTCTAACATCAAGGGTTAAGCATTCCATCATGCCCATTGGAAGATTCTTTATCCAATGCTTCTGTATCCATTCCAACCTCAATGTAAACATTAAACAATTCTTTTATAATTTGAACACTCAAAGAAGAAAGTAAAGCTAGAAGATAATTTTTAAATCATTATATAGTGATTAGAGGAAGAGAAATGAAGGGTAATGTGAGATTTTAGAAACAGGTGCTTTGAATGGAAAATGATATACTGCAAGGATAGATAAACTCACTGTCTTCTTTGTGGTGTAGTATCATTGGTGCAGAGGATTTGGGATAGAAATCCAGTGTGGGGGCCGAGATGTGATCTTTATGTGCAGTATCATCTTCAAAAAGTCAGGTAATGGTTATCAGAGGGCTTGCTATAAAGAACATCTTAGTCTCATTTCCTGTTCAAGGCAGGAGTTTTCTCCTGAGCATTCCTGACAGAAGATGACCTATATTGTGCTCCAATCACCTGGTCTTCTACCAGAGGTTGAAGTGATGTTTTGGCTCCGTTTTATCATATTTTATATAAAAAGCTGGGAATTCCAGCATCTTACTCTGCTCATCAGGGATCCTGAAGGAGCTGGTAATATGCAGAAAGGATGTCAAAGGGTCTTGTCATTAATAGCTGTGGAAGCTCTGTTATCTTCCAACAGAGCTTGTGAAACAGTCTATACTTACTCTTGAAGCCTAAGCAGAGTCTCTTCTACTTCCCTCATAATCTATTTCTTAGCACTAGCAAGACTGGATCTGTCCAGTGGGATGTGGGTTTGGGGAGAAGCAGAGGAAATATTGACATCATGTGGAGTCTGGAAGAGACATAACACATCTCTTTGTGTTTTTGAAGGTACAGTGACTCCATCCAGTAGTAAAAGGTGTTCAAATGAATGGCTTCAAATTTAACCAGATTATCAAATGCTTCTTCCCTGACAATCAGCTCAGACATGGATCAGAAGAGGTGGACCTGGGTTGGGAAACAATGCAGACTCTTTCATTAATGAACAGCTCTACTTCTCAGAAAATTCTTTTAGTTAACTGCTGTTTGTCTTCTATATTGCACTCAAACCTAACTATGTACTTTTAAAATAAACATATAAATTATAACTTTCTCTGTGACAATAACTTTTCAAATGTTTTTTGACATCTATTCAGTACCCAGCTCCCTTTTGAAAATTGGGCCATCATTTCCCAACCTCCATGTTCTGACTCTATTTCCCTCCGCCTTCTGGGTTCAAGCGATTCTCCTGCCTCAGCCTCCTGAGTATCTGGGATTACAGGTGCATGCCACCATATCTGGCTAATTTTTGTATTTAGTAGAGACGGGATTTCACCATGTTGGTTAGGCTGCCCTGGAACTCCTGACCTTGTGATCCGCCTGCCTCAGCCTCCCAAAGTGCTGGGGTTATAGGCATGAGCCACCATGCCAGGCCTCTGTAATTATTTAAAGACTCCTAACAGTGGTCCCATAATCATAACGATAGGTCCCTTTTATATTTCGGGATGGCACTCATTTGGGTCTAATCGTTGAACTCACTTGAAGATTCTAATTGTTCTCATATTCTCTCCTTTTCTCTCTGGAGCTTATTTCTCTGACAAACATCTGTGTTGTGATTCTTCTAGAGTGGAGATTATTTCTCTTGTGAGGAAAAAAATAGACATACCTAGTTCTACTTTCTCTGTTGCATCACACCTTCTCTTTTAAGTAATAGTCCTAAACCTTCTCTGTTCTTCTCCAGACAGATCATAAATGTTATACCTCAACCCAAAACAAAGCAAAACAAAACCTTATTTCATTACTCTTGGCCTTGTATGCAAGACTGAGTTGATCCCAGTCTCAATTTACTTGACACCATTTACTTCAATAATAACATTAATAATATAAAAACAATAACAAATATTTATTTAGAGCTTTCTCTGTTCCAAGCACTGTTCTGACCACTTTAGGTATATTTACTCAATGGACTTTAACAATAATTAATGAGGTGGGCCAGGTGCAGTGGCTAAGGCCTGTAATCCCAACACTTCGGGAGGCTGAGGTGGGCGGATCACCTGAGGTCAGGAGTTCAAGACCACGTTGGCCAACATAGCAAAACCCTGTCTCTACCAAAAATAGAAAAATTAGCCAGGCATGGTGGTGCGTGCCTGTAGACCCAGCCGCTCAGGAGGCTGAGGCAAGAAACTCGCTTGAACCCAGGAGGAGGAGGTTGCAGTGAGCTGAGATTGCGCCACTGTATTTCAGCCTAGGTAAAAATAATTACTGAAGTGGCCATAATAATATCTCCATTTTGATGAGATAGAAACTGAACTCAGAAGCCAAGTGGCTTGAGCCAATACATTGGACTAGCAGGTGGAGGAGCTGAGGTTGGAAGTTTCAATGCAGGCATCTGGCTCTAGGGTTCATGGTCCTTCTCCATTACACCATGCTGCTATGCCTACTTACAGGAGTATGCCCCCTTTTATGTTCTTTCCTGTTTTTGTGAGCCTTATTCTATCTTTTATATATTTTTAAACTCTGAGCTCCTTAGAGACTTTTCCAATGGCCAGGCAAATTTATTTAGGTCCTCTGAATAGGCTCTGAATGGAAGAAAGTGTTTTTCATCCCTAAAACCCACAGGAATACTTCAGATGCACAAGGGTCAAGGTCAGGGCCTGAAGGAGAAAGTATCACAGCACAAGTAACAATGTTAAAATTCAAAGGAAGATAAAGACTCGAAATATATTAAGGTCAAATACTAGAATCTACAGGGACATTGTCCTGGTTAAGCAGCAATAGAAAGGAAGTAGCATAAGGTGATTCAGCAGGGGAGAGATGTGAGACCAACGGTGTTTGATCAGTGAGGCTGGAGGAGAGACTTTCCAAATTGAGTTATGGAGGAGGATGCCAGAAGAGTAGGGGAGAGAATGAGCTAGAGATTCTCAAGTCTCTTGGCAACTCTAACTACTAGGGGTACTAGCACCCAGGTATTGGCTTTTAATGACATTCTCTAATAAAAGGGACAAGGCATCCTTGGAAAAATGGCTAATTCTAGTACAGAGCAGGAAATAGACAAGATGAGCCCGGAGCACCTGGTAGTGACAGAAAGGAAGAAAGTGCAGAAAGAAAGAAAAAGGAAGGAAGAGAAGGGAAGGGAAGGGAAGGGAAGGGATGGGGTGGTATGGAAGGAGGGAAGGAGTGAAAGGGAGGAAGGAATGGAAGGCAGGCAGCCAGGCAGGCTCGCCCGCCCAATAAATGGGATTGGGGTTTATTTCCCTCCTGGTACTTAACAATCCTTTTCGTCAGAGATTGGATTCTTCTTTTTTTTCTTGACTTGTTTCTGATGAGATTCCAAGAATCTCCAAGCTGTCTGTATGACAAAGACAAAACTACTCTTTCTACCCTGAACTCTAATCCTACCTGACAAATAGATCCTTCATGCTCCTTGTCATTTTGAGCAAACACCCTGAGCTTACCACACTTTCATTTGAACTTCCTCCCTCCTCATTGCCAGGGTGCTTATGTTTCTTTATCTCTGTGCCCGAACAAGCACCCCTTGCTATACTCTTCATGCTGAGCCCTCTTTCTCCAGAGTATACACTGTTGGCTGCAGCAGACGACACAGCCAGTGCCCTTGCTAGAAGCAGATCTAGACACCTTATCATGACAGTCTTCATTCTGAAGTAATCTTAGAGGTCACTTTTAGTTCATAACATTAAAGCAGAGGTTACAACTCATGTGACTACATGGGTCATATAAAATAAATGAGCCAGTGGGCCTAAGATCAGGCAAATGATCAGGCAGGACTGACACTAATTCTTGGCCTCTCTAAGAGACAAAAGAGAGTGCTAGAAAGTGCTGGAGATGGTGGCACCCTGGAGAACCCAGGCTGAAGCAGGCAGCCACTGCTCAGCTGTGGAACGATGGCCCCACACTATCAACTTATTTTCTTTTGAAAGACAATCCAGAAGTCAAGACTTTTATATAAAGTCTGAATTCATCAGCTGTATTAAATTTTCTTTGATTTAAAACACTGATCAGGCTGAATACAACATATCTGTAAGATATCACACACCTACTGCAAGAACCCCGCCTCTGCATAGAAAGGGGAAGGATAAGCACACTCGACTCTCTTCAGCAGCCCAGTGTCATGCAGACAGGATTAATAGCCCAGTTCTAGGCTAACAATTTCATAGCAACCATGTGGTTATTATGTGTTGTATATATGAAATTATGCCATAATGAGCCAACTCATAACAAGATTGTGCAGGATGTAAAATTGTTTCATAGCGCCAAGAGAGTTGCTCCTGAGTTCACTGACAGTGGTTATTGTTTCTTTCCATCTCAGTTATTTTGAATTAAAAAAAAAAAAAGCTTACCCTACTCTTCCTTCTTGGTTATGTTTTACCATAGTACACGGTGTTTCCTCATATTTTCTTTAAAGAGCCTTTCCCATCTCTTCAGTTATTTCTACCTATTCCAGTCTCCCTCCTGATGGCGCCCTAGTAATGGGATGGAATGTGCTACAGGGGTTTGTCCAGTTCTTGGGGAAGCTTCACAGTCACCTGTCTACATTTTCTGTGAGATGGGAACTTAACAATCTAAAATTACCAAAAGACAAAACTGACGTTGTTTAAACACATATTTAACAAAAGATCTGGCCGGGCATGTTGGCTCATGCCTGTAATCCCAGCACTTTGAGAGGCCGAGGCGGGTGGATCATGAAGTCAGGAGACTAGCCTGGCCAATATGGAGAAACACTGTCTCCACACAAAAAAAAAATTAGCCGGGTGTGGTGATGCACACCTGTAATCCCAGCCACTCAGGAGACTGAGGCAGGAGAATCGTTTGAACCTGGGAGGAGGAGGTTACAGTGAGCCCAGATTGTACCACTGCATTCCAGCCTGGATGACAAAGTGAGACTTTGTCTCAAAAAGAAAAAAAAAATCTAATCAATTTCTCCTAGAACTAGAAGATATTTGAAAATTAAAGGAACATTTTTCCTATCACTTTCTTTAAAACTCACTTTTCCGTAGATAATCTTATCTTTTTGGCATCAATGATTATTTATAATTCTCGAATGATTCCCAAATCTAACTTGTAACCATATTTCCAACTACCTGCCAGGTGTCTGTGCTGGAATTACCTAATGGCATTTGATTGTGGCTCGAGTCTGCTCATCTGCTCACTCACCTTTATTCATGGGCTTCTCACCTCCCCTGTGTGGAGCCTGGAGACAAAGCTTGACTCATCTCTCACCTCCTAACTGATCAACCAGTAGCCACACCTGACTTAAATGCATCTGGAATCCAGTGCTCTTTCAGCTCTTTCATTTCTTACAAGAACTTTTACAGTAACTTCTGAACTATCACTCTTGCCTCTGAACTGCCTCCTTTCCAATTTATTATTCACAAGTTCCCTGGAGTTGTATTCTTGAAAACCAAATGATAGCTTTGTTTCATTAAAAGACTGTCAGGTTACTCCGTTGGCCAGAGGGAAGAGGGAAAGCAAGCATGTGCCCACGTAATCTCTTTGTTGTGGTATTTGGTGGCTAATACATTTTTCGAGTCTCATCTACTTCATCGCCTCCTGTGCCCCAAGCTAGAATTACACTTGTCTTATGGCCCTGTCCCCGCAGATCTTCTGGCCTTACAGATCTCTGTGCCTTTTTCCATGTCATTCCCTCTACCGCAGCAGGTTCTCTGTCCTACCATGGATTGTCTAACGTCTTGTGCACATGTTCGTTATCCTAGGAAGCAAAATATTTATTCCTTTTCCTGCATTTTTAATACCTAGTTTGTACATGTCTCATGGCACTTATTCCAATTGGACCTTGTTGTCATTTTTTTTAATATATTTTTTTGGGGGGCGTGGTTTGAATTTAGGACCCAAGTCTTCATCCTCTTTTTGGTTTAACTAGTACCTTGCACTATAAAGGTAGTCAATAAATCTTTGACAAAAAAAAAAAATCTCAATTTGATAGTTGAAATTTTCTTCAGTTAATGAAAACATGGTAGAATCAAGGGAAAATGAATTGTCAGGGTTTACTGTGCTCCATGGGCTATCTCTTTTCTTATAAGTGTGCTGTAGAGGAATGGAAGCATGGGAATATAAATAAATATGAAAAATTCTTAGAACAATCCTATTTTCGATTTGGGTGTATTGTTGTTGTTTTTGTTTGTTTGTTTGTTTGAGACAGAGTCTGCCTGTGTGTGATCTCAGCCTTACTACAACCTCCACCTCCCAGGTGATTCTCGTGCCTTAGCCTCCTGAGTAACTAGGACTACAGGCACCCACCACCACACCTAAGTTTTATATTTTTTTGTAGAGATGGGGTTTCACCATTTTGGTCGGGCTGATCTTGGGCCAGGCTGATCTTGAACTCCTGGCCTCAGGTGATGCACCCGTCTTGGCCTCCCAAAGTGCTAGGATTGTAGGTGTGAGCCACTGTGCCCGGCCTGTTTTTGTTTTTTTATCCTTCTACTTTACTCATACTCTCCAATGTTAATTCAAATAAAACCTTCCTAATAAAATGGAAGTGAGGTTTAAAATCTGACCCTAACTGAACCATCTGACCAAACACCATTTGGTATAAGAAAATAAAAACTACCATTGGCTGTTATATCTCAGAGCAGAGGCTCTTTCTTCATTTTTTCTTTAAAACCATCGTTCAGCCTGGGTGTGGTGGCTCATGCACATAATCCCAGCACTTTCGGAAGTTGAGGCAGGCAGATCACTTGAGGTCAGGAGTTTGAGACTAGCCTGGTCAACATGGTGAAAATCTGTCTCCGTTAAACATATAAAAATTAGCTGGTTGTGGTGGCGGGTGCCTATAATCCCAGCTACTCAAGAGGCTGAGGCAGGAGAATCACTTGTAACCCGGAGGTGGAGGCTGCAGTGAGCTGAGATCAAGCCACTGCACGCCAGCCTGGGTGACAGAGTGAGACTCCATCTCAAAAAAAATTTTTTTAAATAATAAGTAAAAAGTAAAAACATCATTTAATTTATAGTTAGTACTAAGCTACACCAGCAATCTTTCCTTGTGTTCATGATGATGGCTTAGCATTTTTTTTGAAGTGTCATTAATAAGCCATGTTAGCAAGAATGACCTACCTACGTGCATGTCAGGAGGTCTTCAGGCCACTGCTCTCTTTGTGTCACCTTGACGTCAGCCTTGATAATTGTCTGGGGCCTCTGACTTCATGGCAGTACGTGAGCCTATGACAGGTTGAGTTCTTTGATCACACACTATTTTCATCAGAAACTTTAATAAGATTATTCTTTTCTCAGATGACTTCCTGCATACTACTAAGTGATCTGGGAGGAGTCATCCTAGGGTCTGGATGGGATTTTGCCTTGGGCGTATTTTGCTCGATTGGGTCCTGCAGTCCTTGCAGTTGCCGTCAAGATACTGCATACTTTCGATGGCCATCACTGGTGCAACAGCCTGCGAATGCCAAGACTGTCATGCCTTGTCAGCTGTAATAAAAAGCAGGAGACAAATGGCCTTTTGTTACCTGAAATGATGGATCAGTATGTATGTGCAAGGATGCACTCTGTCAAGTTCTTGTGGGCTAATCATGCCCGGCTGATGGAGGGGCTCCCCGAGTTCCAAAGTAGAAGGAGCTTGAACTCCAGGCTGTGGCTCTGAAGCAGTTGTTTTCTCTGGAATTAGCTAATGAGGCTTTCTTTGTTTGAGGATTGGATAGCCTCCAAAACCCACTCAGGAGGGAAATTAACAAATGTCTTTTTTGTTACCACCGGATAAATCTTCATGATGAAATGTGCAGCCGTTGCACCTCTTCAATCTTCTCTCTTCTTCTTCCCTAGTGGAAGCTCAATTGCCATGAAGGCCAAAATAAATAAATAAATAAATAAACAAACAAACAAACCAAATAAATAAATAAGCAGATAAACCCTGGTTCTTTGTTTTAAAAAAAGTTGCAACAAAGAAAAGCTTTAATTTCTAGTTAGAAGTGGCTGCGAGATTCACCTTCTTCTAGTGATATTTGAAATATACTATATTCATGCAAACATTTCTGATTATTTAAACACATTACCTGTGTATATAATTACCAGAAACTGCTGGCATTATCTGAGCATGCAAAAGTGGGAACAGTGGCAGTAACCTGACTCATTTCAAGCAGGATAGATTATCTCAGAGGGTCACAGTGACTAATGTCTCATATTAGTAATTGCTAATTACTCTTATTACTAATAAGTCTCTTATTAGTAACTGTGCATGAACTAGATTTTATAAAAAGTATTATGATCCTTTCATAGCTTTTAACTTTTCATTGATCATTTTTACCGATTTTTGTTAATATTGGACATTTTAATAAATGGTTTGTGCACAGGTACTGATAGAACATCTATTACATGCTATAGAATATTCTGATTATTAAGGATGTCAAGGTGTATCATTCAGAGTCACAGTTTTCAAGGAACTCAGTAGATAATTACAATCTAATACATGGGTGCCACTGTTCTAGGCACATTGTGGCAGAAAAGAATAGTGTGGAGACACATCCAGGGGATTTAACTAGGAGAAAATACTGAGGAAGGGGGTCTTAGCAGAGGCAGTATGTTAACAGATGCATATGACAACTTACACTGTGAAAAGTAATCCAGTTTGGCAAGTTTTGCTTTGGAAACCGGGTAAATACTGTTCATGAAACTTCTGTGCAAGTTACACAGGAATGTGTTTCTGTGTGTATGTGTGCATGCTCATTTATATTTGTGTGCATGCTCATTTATATTTGTGTGCACTTGTGGGTATGTGTATTTGTCCTGTATCACATAAACTTTGGAAAACTGTGTGTGTAGGTAATGGAGACAATAGAATTTAGAAAGCAACTTTTAACAAACATTACAGATTTGTAATTTTATTTTCTAATATCATTGATACAAAAACTTGAGTATACCAGCCAGTTGTAAAGAAATAATCTTTTCCAATGAAAACACAGGTGCTGTGATAAAGAGAACCTTTCTCTTGGCCTACAAATCACTCTTTTAACATTTGGAAAAAAAATGAAATATTCAGCAATGTATAGAATTTTAATCCCAGAGAGACAGGAAGAGACTGTACAGCCCCAGATGCAATATTCTACTTATTTTGGCAAAAGTGTAACTTAAGAAGCCACCAACTCTCACAGGGGAAACAGAGAAACTTAGTATTTGCTTGTAACTTAGATATTTTTTTTTTCCCCTCTAAGGACACATTTTTTTTCTGGTGGGAAAAGGGAATTTAGATAATTAAAGCAGAGAGAATAAACATTTTCAGGATCAAAGATTAAATAGCTGTTTGAGCCACATATTTAGATGTTAATCCAAATATCCAATTTTTTTTTTTTTTTGAGATGGAGTCTCACTCTGTCACGCAGGCTGAAGTGCAATCTCGGCTCACCGCAACCTCCGCCTCCTGGGTTCAAGCAATTCTCCTGCGTCAGCCTCCCGAATAGCTGGGACTACTGGCATGTACCACCACACCCAGCTAATTTTTGTACTTTTAGTAGAGTTGGGGTTTCACCATGTTGGTCAGGCTGGTCTGAAACAGGATTTCACTCTGTTGCCCAGGCTGAAGTACAGTGGTGCAATCTTGGCTCATTGAAACCTCCCTTCTTCCCCCCTCGGGCTCAAGCCATCTTCCCACCATAGTCTCATAAGTAGCTGGAACTACAGGCAGGCACCACCAGGCCTGGCTAATTTTTTTTGTCAAGACGGGGTCTCACTATGTTGCCTGGACTGATCTAGAACTCCTAAATGAAGTGATCTACCTGCCTCAGCCTCCCAAAAGTGCTGGGATTACAGGTGGGAGCCACCACCGTGCCTGGCCACCAAATGTTTTTCATAGTAGACTAGTGCCTTATGATCCCATAACAATTTTTTTCCTCATGGAACCACTCTGACTGTATATTATAAAGCTGTCAACATCTGATTTTATTGATAAATATCCTTGGAGTATTTGAGTTTTTTCTTTTCAATGTAATGCCTGTGTTTTTTCTTGACATTTGCTGTAAAATTATTGCTAGATGTAATGAAGGATTCTGGAAAGAGCATTGTTCGAGACATTGTACAACTGATATAATGATGCTGAAGCAAATAATGGTAAAGGAGAGAGTTTGAGAATTTGGTGGCCTTAGGCTAAGCTTATGATCTGTTTTATCTGTCCTCATATCTACCTAATGCTGTGAAATTTTAGGATTAAATTTGGATTAGTGACAAATGAATAGTGGAATCGTCGGAGGGAGAGAGGGTTAAGGAAGTTACAGAACTTGGCAAGGCTCTTGGAGATGGTGGATTAATTTCTCTGGTGTTGTGAAATGTCATCTTCCTTTATCACTTAACAAGCTGAAGTACAGGCAGGCTTCTCCTGCTGCCCCTCAGTTTCACTGTGTCACCATTTTTAGTAGTGATAAGCAGAGACTTGTTGTGGGTAAGGATAGGAAGGAAGTGATGGTGATGAATGTTTGCTGGTGCTCGGTTAGCTGCCAGCCTGCCTGGCAATGGCTATGGTCCAGCCAGCCTGGGGCGCTTCTAGTATTCTCTGTCATGAGGCAATATGTTAACAAATTAAAGTGCCAAACAGGAATGAGACACAATTCCAAAGACATGTGAACTGAAAAACACCTGTTCCTATTTGCTGATTTTTTCCCCCTACATATACTTAAAAAGAAAACAACCCAAAAAACCTTTATGTAAGAACGTCAGGAGTACACTGAAAAAAAGTGTTTATTGATGAGCCATTTCCAATTTAGGCCTTAAACTTCAAGACCCAATTCTAAGACCCATATGCTTCAAAATGTTCTATATAATTCAGCTCAAAATGATCTTTCTCTCCTCCAGATCTATAATGTTTATTGACTCCATCTCTCAAAGAGCAGTAATGCATCATGGTGGAATAAAAATGGAACTGCAAATCCAAAGACTTGAATTCTAGTTCCTGATCATTTTTTCATAGTGTACTTCATCACACAATTTAACCCCTAGATCTCCTTTACTGTGACTTATGATGGTGAGTTCATGTGAGAAGGTGTCCACCATAGGACACTACATTCAAAAGAGTGACCAGTAATGATTGCTGTCCCAAGGATGTCCAAATGGGATAACCATTATCAGTCTACACTGTAAACCAGAAGTGACTTATTTCACAAACAGAGGTTAAGGGCTCCTTACCACAGTCAGGAAACCAGAACATATATTCTTTCAGAGAAAACTCAGATGCAAGGCATGAGATTGGAGCCCTAGAATGGCATATGAAAAATTTTGGATTCTGTTAAATAGATGTTTGAAGAATAAACAAATTGATAGATTGATATTTGAACCTCTGGCAGAGTAAGAGAAATAATAAAATTTTGAATCAAGAAGAGGAATTCTACCACATGCAACTAGGAAAGAAAAAGGGAATTAACTGACAACACTAGTTAGGGATTATCATTATATCTTTAATGAGGAGTTAATAGAGACTGGTTATTTACTAGGCATCTTTTATTGATCCCTATTTATCACTACATAGAGTAAAAGGTACAATTTTCCCCTTCACTCTGTGGATTTCATTAATTTATACAGTCATCATATATTGATTGTACCTATACTGTATACCAGATAGTTTATTAGCTTTAAGAATGCCAAAATGAATATGCCAGATATAGTATCTAACTTCATGGAGTATACTGTGTAGAGAGATTTTGAACTGAAACTTAAGATGCACAAATAGTGTCACAAAGAGTATAATAATGATATGGATATGGTCTAACTGATAGAATTAACATTCTGATACTAAGAGAAGGGAAAAATCAAAACAAGGAAAAACCAAAGCAGACAGTAGCCTTTAACAGTTTCTTTTTAAAGAAACATTGTTATATGGGTTCATTACATATTACTAAGTACTGTGAAGCACTTAATAAACTTCAGGTGGTAGTATTAGGTAATCAATGTGAAATTCCTCATATGATTATTTAAATTTTGTGCTGATATTTAACAGTTTGCGTGTTTATAGCCTTTTCCTGCAACTAAGTTGTAAAATCCTTAAGGGAAAGGATGAGGAAAGGAAGACAGGAGAGAAATTAGCATTTGCTGACTGCCTACTACCTGCCAGCCGTAGCACTAGCTACTAAACCTATGCTACATTATTTAAACATGAAGGTCAGAAAGCATTTCTCATGTTCCTGGTATCTCCTGCACTACCTAGTATAATAATTCATACTTACAGGTGCTTCATGAATATTTGTGTTGGTTGACTTAGCAATTTAAACGACCTCTAAATAGTTAAGTGAGTTTTTGCCAAAAGACTCACACCCATTTTTAGGAGGCAAACTAGCTCTTTCCATGTCACCTTCCTTAAGACGCAAGGCAAAGAGGTGATTGTTTTTATACTGAAATTGTTCATGTAATTGTTCATTCATTTCTCAAAGCCTCTGTGAAGTTAAAGACAAGTACAGTGCCCATTTACCCTTTATGCTGCAAGTTCTGGACAGCCAGCTGCCAATGCCTGAAAATAGTGTCAATTCACTGGGTGACAAGAGCAACTTGCCAGTGGGACGTGATGTAGACCCTTCTAGAGTGTGGGGTTTTCCACCTGGGCATAGTCCGCTGTTAGTTTGTTGGATTGCTGCTGCTGGGGAAAGACCAGGCCACTTCATGATGGAATGCCTCAACTTTTGGAAAATCAAATTTGGAATGCAGTTTCAGCTAGTGGTAATTATATGTTTCTATCTTTTAAAAAGGGAAGGCACAACGGACCAACCCAGACACATGGGCAGGCTTTGGGGCTCAGTTGCTAAAGAGATAGAAGTAAAATATTAGAGAAAATGCTTACAATACATGTTAAGTGAGAATGGCAAGGTAAAAATGGTTTATGACCTATAACTATGTGAAAACTAACTAAAGTGACACATATCATTTAAAGAGATTTAATGTTGGTCAAATTATGCACAACAATTCAGAAGTATTGGAAGTTGAGGAGGACTAGCAAGCCCGATAGGAACAATGATAACTGAGAAATTCCTTATCTTTCAAAAAGCATTATTGTTCAGTGGTTTTAAGCCTTGGATGTGCACTCACATTGCCTGCATGGAATCCTGGCTCTACAGGTAGTTGTGTGAGATTGGGAAATTTGCACTTGTTTAATCTGTAAAATGGAAAATATCTGGGGATTCAATGAAAATATAGTGGCATCATGCATAGCATAATACATGAGCTATACCAAGTTGTGAATACATAGTACCATTGTCATTTCTTTGACGTCAATTGTTGAGGCAATTAGGAAATTTTCTGTCTAACATATAGCAAATCAAACTAGGCTGTGAAAAATATATAATATGCTATGATAATGAGACACTGAACTGTGGTGCTATTATTTGGGTCTGTCTAAATCCACAGAGGCATCAGAAATTCACATAAATCAATGCTAATGTCAATGCCTAGTAAATTATAAAGTCTCAGAAACATATACTAGATGTTTTCCCCTTCTTTGCACTCTTTGTTTATATTTTACCCTACTACTATTATCACCCATATTTATGGTTTTTCAATTGTTTGTGAGTGCTCAGGGAAATTCACTGGTTTGGCAGTTGAACCAGGGCATTGAACAGTACATGAGGACTCTCAGGCTGTGAAGAGCTGGTCAGGTGTCTCTGGCTAACACACTTTCTGTGGCTAAAGAGCTGCTCCAGGGACATCTCCTTCCTCTGAAGTACAGTGATCGTTTTTGCTGGTGAGTAGAAAGCCCAGGGGAAAGGACAGCCAGCCAAAGGGTGGCAAACTGATGGAAAGGGGGGCAAGCTTTCTGTAACCAGGTAGAACAAACTGCCAATTCTCACAAATAATCCATTGTCTCTTTTTCTTATTAACAAATCCCCAACAAGTCACAGTGGCTGAAGCCCGTAATCACAGCATTTTAGAAGGCTGAAGCAGGAAAACTGCTTGGGGTCAGGAGTTCAAGACCAGCCTGGGAAACATAATGAGACCTGCATCTCTACATAAAAATTTTAAAATTAGCCTAGTGTGGTGGTACATACCTGTAGTCCCAGCTACTCAGGAGGCTGAGATGGATCGCTTGAGCCAGGAATTCAAGGCTACAGCGAACTAGGATTAAGCCACTGCACTGCAGCCTAAGTGACAAAGCAAAATCTTGTCTCTAACATAGTATGTTAAAATAAAAAAGGACTAAAACCAAATCTTCAATTGTATTTACAATAACACTGCCTTAGTTTTTTAAGAAAGAAAATAAAACAAAACATTTCCCACCTTTTCTAACAATCAAGCCGGTATGTTGCTTAAAATTTGACAAATATCAGGTATGCAAAAGTGTTGAGGGGCACATACAGAAAGACAGCTTAAAGGCATCTGACTCAGGTGCAAAGGACACCTTTTGTCCTTCTTGCTGCCTGTACTATGGATGTAGTGGTTGGATATTCAGAAGCCTATTTAATCATAAAGTAACCTTAAAGACGGAAGTTACGATTAAGAATGGCAGAACACAAAGATAAAATGTATAGAAGTATCAAATGAAATTTCTGAATCAGCCTTAGAGTATAATGCTTCAACTTTTTAAATGTGAGAGAACAAACTTTTGTGGCATTTATGCCACTATTTTATGTTGTCATTGTTACAGTGAGCATAATTTATAATTAGTATATATGTAAGATTTGCTCAGATCTCAATGATTCTGCCTCTAGGAGGAAAAAGGTTAATTCCAAGCTGCCTCTCTCATGTCCATGGATATCCCAAGCACCACAAAGTACACTTCCAGCTCCTCAGACCCTGTCCTTGTTTAGCCAAACCACTTAACTTCAAGCAGCAAATAGATAACTCACATTAGCATTAGGTTTTCTTTTTACAAGTAATTGACAAGAATTGTACCAGTTGATTAGGTATTGCCCAAAGATCTTTTAAAATTCCATATGATCCCAAATACTACCAAATCCCAAAAGACTTGACTGGCTTACTAATCAATGCACACACATACATACTTATTTCACCCGATATGTGTTGAGTACCTTTTGCCCATTAAGAGCTAGGCAGGTTCACAGTGCCTAGCTCCTAGGCACAGAGATAAATCAGAAACCATTCTAAGTCAACCTTTCATTTTAGTTTAGCAGGAAACACACTAAACCACGGCTGAAATATGCCAGGGAGTTGGTAGCTGGTGATGCCTCTATCACGCCGCAGTGAAATTAATCCAGCATTAGACTTAGTTGAAATAACTTTTTTCTTCCAATACTGGCATTTTTATGGATGGATGGATGGATAGATGATTATCAGTATCAAAAGGTCCATGCTTTATTTTCTAATAGCAATTCATGTCCAATTATCTGACTACTAGCACAGTTATCTGCTATGGTTGTTAGAAAGTTTAGAAGGCAGTACATCCTCCAAAATTGTCAGTTTTGAAATCTGAGAGAAAATAGAATGAACAGATAAGAGATGCTTCAAGGCAATTCAGCTCTGTGATGGTTCTGCTGAGATATAACACACATATACAAAGTGTTTGAAATAAGCATTGCCTTCAAGGAGATGCACAAAGGGAATAGAAGGCCTAGAGTTTGTTACTGGCCTTAGATAAGCGTGCTGTTCTCCTATTTATCAATGTAAACAAAGCCCAATTAGTTTTTAGCTCAAGGAAGGGAGGAAATGGCCAAAGATGGCTTTCATGAATTGTTTTTTATTTTCTTGAGTGAAGTATGGAAACTCATTTTCAGTATTGGGTTTTATCTGGACTTATCTACCCAGAAGTTTTATCTGGACTTATCTACCCAGAAGCTGGCTCTGGGGAAGTTATGATTGGATCTCTAGAAGTAACATTTCATCTACCTCTGAATATAGATCCCCTTCATTCCCTCTTCTACTCCCTCCTTGCTTTTCCCCTTCTCTTACACTGATTGCATGCAAAATTAATTATCAGTCTTGTCACATCTTGCACTGCTAACAGTGGTCACTATTGAATTATGGGGAACGTGAATGAAATTTTCAGCAGCCTAATTGCTTCTCCTGTGTCCCGCAAAATGTTACATTACATACCCACAGCAAGCAGATTGTATTCTATTTCCATAACAAACTGGCAGGATTTCATTACCAGAATCCCTAGCATCTACTCACACGACTCTTTCCTAACTGCCTATCAGGCTGAACTTGGATGAAACAAATTCCTTTCCAAAGCTGCAGCTGCCTAGTGAGTTACTGAAATATTATGTCCACTTGCAGGTCAAAGAGGAAAAAAACAACAGCAGCAGCAAGTGGTCCATGACAGTGAAGTGGAGGTATTAAAACTAGACTGGGTCTTCTCTTTTGGAAGATGACAAACTGAGTCCCACAGTGCCTCATTCCATTCAAAGCAATTAGGAGTGCAGTGACAAAGGACCTCCAGGGCTGTCACAGTGTTTTACCTAAAGATAACAAGAGATTAGCCCTTAGTGACAGATGACTAATGTATCCTGTGGACACTGATTGGGAGTTTGGGAGTTTCTACTGTCCCTTTCAAGGAGCTTAGAGACTATGTACATGGGAAGACAAAATGTAAAGAAATAAATGTAATGCACTGTATAATGCATACTGATAAATGCATCTTCAAGGTACCTAGGCAATTTAGAAGATATTGCAGTGGGAGAAGAAGAGGACTGAGATATTCACCAAATTCCTACTAGAAAAATTAACTCTTGAGCTGACTGATGAAGGTTGACTAGGAGTTCATTAGATATAGTAGAGAAAGGCATTTTAGAAAAAACTGATAATAGCCAGCTTTGATTGAGAGCTCAGTTTTGGTTGTCCTTGTGGGAAGCGTACTGTATGTATGTATTAGTGCATTTTCTCACTGCTATAACAAACTGTCCAAGACTGGGCAATTTATAAAGGAAAGAGGTTTAATTGATTCACAGTTCTGCATGGCTGGGGAGTCCTCAGGAAACTTACAATCATGGTGGAAGAGGAAACAAAGACATCCTTCTTCACATGGCGGCAGGAGAGGAAAGTGCAGGGTGAAGGGGGAAAAGCCCCTTACAGAACCATCAGATCTCACGAGAACTCACTCACTATCACAAGAAGAGCATAGGGGACCTGCCCCCGTGATCCAATCACTTCCCACTGGGTCCTTCCCACAATACATGGGGATTATGGGAACTACAATTCAAGATGAGATTTGGGTGGGAACACAGCCAACCATATCAGTGTATTAAAACAGTTAATCTTCATAGTGATTCTATGAGGTATTATTCCCATCTTAAGAATGAAGAAACTGAGACACTGAGAGGTTAAGTAACTAACCCACTGTTGCACAGCTAGTAAGTAACAGAACAAGAATTCATACCCAGCACTATGAGGAAGTAAAGGATGAATAGGGAATAAAGAACTTGATCATTGACAGTCAATGCTAGTCACACCAGGGAAGTGAGACTTAATCAGTTGGCAATGGGGAGCTCCTGAAAAGAAGTGACAAGGTCAGATTTGCATTTTAGAAATAGTGTTGTGGAAACGGAAGGATTGATTAGAAGGTAGCCAGAACTGCAGGCTGGAAAGTTAATTACATGGCTTTCACAGTAATCCAAGAGGGGATGATGGAAGAGAGGCTGGAGCATGGGAGCAATAGCTGGAATGAAGAAGATAGGATACGTGTTGGAAATCCTTAAGCGGGGGTACCTTTGGCACAACCAGGTGATAAACAGAAGTGATGGGTGGGGAGTAGAATCGGTACATCTGCTCTTCTGGCTGCCTTTCCCTGTCTCCAATCTCACCAAGTATCTTGAATTAGGAAGCAAGGAAAAGGGGTCAGTGAAGAAAAAGAGAGCAAGATTAACAAAGAACAGGTTCAAGAAGAAAGAATTTAAAAATTGGAATAAGGTACAAGAGGATAAACAAACTATAGAGTACTAGGCTTATTCCCAGGGTGACAAAATAATCTGTACACCAAACCCCCATGACATGTAATTTACCTGTATACCAAACCTGCACATGTACCCCTGAACCTGAAATGAAAGTTTAAAAAAATAGAATGAGTTAAGGGATTTGGTAATCTTGAGAAATGTCTGTAAAGTGTTCATGTGTTCCTTGGGTTCAATATGGATCTGCCATTGAAATTCATAGACCTGCATATCAGTGAAGGGTAGAAGATCAGAGAATTTACTGTTTGGATAATCTTACTCCTTCTTTTATAGATGAGGAAAGTAAAGTCTAGAGAAACTGGAGAGACTTGTGTCATATCGCTTTGTTACAGAGCTAACTTCATACCACCCATTTCCATGTGCCCTCAAGTAGTAGCTGAGTTCTTCCTTCCTGGGAGAGAATCCTTAAACACCAAGTCCTGACCTCATAGGCCTGATAGTCAATCCTTATAAAGGATACTGTGGTGCATCGCCTAGATCCATCCCACTTAACCCTGGGACTCACATATTCACTCCCCAACCTGCTGGGAGTGCTGGTGACTGACAAGTTTCAGCTAGGTCCATTCCCGAAATTTCTCTCTACTAAAGGAAGTTTTCTGTCTCAAGGACATACCAAAATGAAAAATAAAAATTGTATATGAAGAGTGTTTGTTAACTGGGTTGTATGCCTGTAGAATACATTCAGAGGTAGAATTACTGGTTTAATGGTATTAATAAATTTTTACATGTTTGATACTTATTCTCCAATGGCTTTTCAAAAGTGTATATCAATATACACATAGAAATATGCAGTAGGATTAATTTCACCAATTATCTTACCATCTTTTTAGAAGCTAATTCACCTTGCGTTCCCAAATTCCACTAAATTTCAAGAGAGCTGTTAAGGAATAATACGAAACTTTGAAGCATTAAATGTATATATTTAAGACATTATGTCTTCTGTAGTCAATGACAAATATCAAGAATAGAGAAGATGCACAAAACTGACCAGTAGCAGAAACAGAGACCCACATCCTAATCTCACAACTTTCTACTTTGGTTAAAAGCAATAGTTCCTACTTCACTCACTGATGAGACTTTCCCTAGTTAGAATGTGACTAAAACCAGTTGTGTTTGAGAAAGGGATGTAGAAAGAGACAGTTAGGTAAAGGTGAAATATGGGGCTGTCAAAGTGATGTTGGTCATTCTGTTTACTGAGTGTTAGGAAATAACATCAACTAGGTCTTCTGGAATTTGAGAGCTGAGTACTATAAAAACACTGACTCCATTGCCATTCTTGTCAGTTTCAATTTTGAATGCAGAGTAGTAGCTGAATAGCAACAACAAAAAATAATAACAAAACAAACAAACAAAAAATGTGCATGAAGATCTGCCTAATGAAAATGACATTGCTTTGGCTTAGAAAGAGAAAATGAAAGCTTTACTGCTTTATTTTACTGGCTGAAGTTTTTACTTTCTACTGTTTGAGTTTTTTAATACTGAAGACTTCTTTGTAGTCTGAGTTTTGAAGATTAATTTTGCAGAAATAAGATAATATTCCTGTTTAATAGTAATATTTCTGACCATAAGACTCATTATATATTTATTATGGATGGTCATTCATTTTATTATATTTTTTCAATGTTTATTTTAGACTTGGGAGTACATGTGCAGGCTTGTTACATGGATACATTATGTGTCACTGGGATTTGGTGTAAGAATGATCCCCTCACCCAGGTAGTGAGCATAGTAGTCAATAGTTAGGTTTTCAACTCTCAACCCTTCCCTCCCCATCTAGTAGTCTCCAATGTCTATTGTTGACATATTTATGTTCATGAGTACTCAAGGTTTAGCTTGCAATTATAAATGAGAATATGTGGTGTTTGGTTTTCTGTTTCTGCATCGATTCACTTAGGGTCATTGCCTCCAGGTGCATTCATATTACTGCAAAGAACATAATTTCATTTGTTTTTCTTTCCTATGGCTGTGTAGTATTCCATGGGGTACATGTACCACATTGTTTTTATTCAGTCCGTCGTTGATGGGCACCTAGGTTGATTCTGTGTCTTTGCTATTGTGAATAGTGCTGCAATGAACAAGTGCATGTATCTTTATTGGTAAAATAATTTGTTTTCCTTTGGGTATAAACCTAGTAATGGAATTGCTGAGTTGAATGGTAGTACCATTTTAAGTTCTTCTGAAAATCTCCAAACTGCTTTCAACAGTGTCTGAACTAATTTACATTCCCATCAACAGTGTAGTGTTCCCTTTCCTCTGCAGCCTTTCCAACATCTGGGTTTTTTCTTTTTTCTTTTTTTTCACTTTTTAATAATAGTCGTTCTGACTGGTGTGAGATGATATCTCTTATTGTAGTTTTGGTTTGTATTTCTCTCATGATTAGTGATATTGACCACTTTTTCATATATTTGTTGGCTGCATGTATGTCTTATTTTGAGACGTGTCTGTTCATATTATTTGTCTATTTTTAATGGAGTTATTTGATTTTTCTTGTTGCATTCAGTTACTTATGGATTCTAGATATTAGATCTTTGTCAAATGCATAGTTTGCAAATCTGTGTTGCCATTCCGTAGGTTATCTGCTTATTGTATTGATAGTTTCTTTGCTGTGCAAAAGGTCTTTAGTTTAATTAGGTCCCACTTACCAAGTTTTGTTTGTGTGGCAGTTGCTTTTGCAGATTTCTTTGTACATTCTTTGCCAAAGCCAATGTTCTGAATGGTATTTCTTAGGTTTCCTTCTAGGATTTTTGTAATTTTAGGTCTCACATTTAAATGTTTAATCTATCTTGAAATATTTTTGTATATGATAAGAGGTGTAGGAGTCCAGTGTCTGTCTTCTGCATATGGCTAGCTAGTTATCCCAGCAATATTGGTTGAATAGGGAGTCTTTCCCCCATTGCTTGTTATTGTCAAGCTTCTGACCATGAGATTTTATGTGATGTTGAAACCCAAAACTACCCAAAGGAATTAACTACCGTTAATTAATTGTACCTATATTAAACACTTTCTTTATAACATTTTCCTTATTTGGGGACCATCTCAAAGTCATAACAATCAGAATTTGTGTTTTATATGATTTTTACTCAGATTACACAGAATATAGTATTTATAAAAGTGAATCAACCATAAAATATTTATTCTACTGTCTCAGATGATCTTGTAGGTTCCTAAGCGATATCAAATATACAGGTTCATAATTCTTGTCCTCAAAGATCTCTCAATCTACTAATAAAGCAAGTACCATATACATGAAAAACTAAATGTCTTTATAAAGTTTCTTATGAATGCCCATTTGAGTGGTCGGTGGATTTTTAAAAGTTATTCACAGAAATTAGGATCCTTAGTTCTGACATCGGACCCATTTGTTTTTATTTTCAAAAAGCTCTATGAAGTGATTTGGATATATACCTCTGAAAACAAACTATTGTCTTAAATATTCATGGTGAGGCAAGGCCTACTTGCATCTGGAATTGGCTCAGGAAGTCTTTACAAAGTTAGCTTGGTATTAGCTGGGTTTCAAAGAATAAATAGAAGGGAATAAACCAAGAAGAAATGTGTGTGTATATATATATATATATATATATATATATATATATATATATGGGGCAAAACTGAATAATTAACAGAAAGAAATTGGAAAGTTCAAGGAATGTCCAGAGAATGATGTATATGACTGAAATAGAAGAGTTATAGAATGGTAGTTAATAATAAAACTTTAATATTCCCAGCATATTGAAAAAAAATGGAATGCAAAACACTGATGTAATAAAAAAGATAGATATTGTTGGAGTTTTTGATGTCAAGTGCTTGTCTTCCTGGTGATGTGAAACCATGCATGTGTTTTAAGTAGAAATGTGACTCTGTGGGAAAATATGTAAGAACATGAACAAAGATGGATGAGAATAGGGTTAGTGTGGAGGGAAAACTTATTAGGATGCTAGTTCTCTGAGGTTATAGAGACCATAAGGTAGTGACATTGGGGTGCAATAAAAAGATGATGGCATTTGAAAGGAGGAACCTCCCCGGAAGCATGGCTGAATAGACTTCGGAAGAAAGAGAATTTATGCCTTAATGAATGAAAAACTGATGATTTTATATTTCAAAGTGGATAATTTGTTCAGAGGGAACTGGCTTTGGAGGAAAGAGAAAGTGAGGAATTTTCTAATGTTTGAGATGATAGAGAAACAAGCAAGCAGATATACTTGGGAGGCAGTTGGATATGTAGCATTGGAGTCCAAGGCCAAGTAAGAGGTAGAGAAAGAGATTTTGGAGAACTTCTCCTGAAGGAAATACTTGATGTCTGGAGAATGGATGAGACCTGAAGAGAATAGACAAAAGTTGAAGGATAACACTCAGACTTTGAGGGAGGTCTACATTTAGGAAGTAGGAGGAGAAAAGTAAAGGCACAGTAAGAAAAAGAAAGATTCAACTAAAGAAGAGAAAAGGGCAGAAAAGTGTAACCCACAGGAAAAAGAGCATTTCTGGGGCTACGGAGTGATCAACACTATCAAAATACTGCAGATAAACCAGTAAAACAGGTAATGTCAGGATTAATTTCCTTGTCTGTATAACAAGAATAGTTATTATAAGGTAATTTTTGTGAATAAACTGAAATGATGACTGTTAAGCATTTAGCCCAAGGCTAGCTACAAGGAAAGAATAGCCCAAAGCATCTGTTATTGTAAATATAATAATTACTAATCAGCACCCAACTATGCTGGACACTTTTCTAGTTACACATTTGAATAAGGTGCAACCCTCAATTTCAGAGAGGTAAGTGTCAATAAGAAGATAAAGATGTGAACAGATAGATACCATTTTGTGGTATTGTTACTATAAGAAAGATGCATATACAGTAGAAAAATGTGCCAGTAAAGTGAGAAGTTTTTGAGTCCTTTGCCAGACATAAGTGATAGAGTTTTCTGTATGTATTACATGTTATTCTTAGACTTGTGCAATATGCTAAGCCAGGTTATAGACTCTTGAATCTGTGTAACTTTTATGTTCATTGACTCAAACCTGAAGGGACAGACTCTTGGTAAGGAATAGCTGGGATTCAGCTTTATACCTTTTTTCAGTTCACAGACCTCTTGCTTACTTTCTCCACCATGGGTAAATCAGAATGGCTTTGAACAATGGGCATTTTCTGTAGCCCGAGCAGCAGTTGCCCTTTAGAACCGATTTACAAATTAGAAGAAAGAACTAAATTATTTATAGCAAGACAAAAATAGGATTTGGCTTAATCCAACAGCTTTCTCAGTTACAATGATTGCTGCTCAAGTAATGGATCAATTCACAGCTGGCTAAATCCAGGTCTTTTTGAACCTTTCTATCTAAAGTATGGTTCTCTGACCAGCAGCATGGGGATCCCTTGGATATTTGTTTCAAATGCAGAATCTCAAGCCCCCGCCGCCGCCACCTCCAAACTTAACTGAATAAGAATCTTCATTCTGGCAAGAACTTTAGAGGCACTGGGCTAGAATACTAAATTAGGGCTGAGGAACATTATCACATTCTCCACGTTGTCCCAGTATACTATTGGGTGATGTCAGAGCAACGCGAAGGGATTTTGGTTACAGTTTAGCGCATAGTCCATGCAGAAGAGGCCATAATTAGCACAGGGTACCATGGCACTTCTCATCTGAGACATGTAACATGGATTTACACAGATGAATATTTCTGACCTATTAATGGTACAGGTAGAAGTGATCATTTTGTCCATGGAAAGAGCTGTCAGACTCAGAAGCAAGTAAAACCTGAAGAATCTTTCAGAACTATTCATGAAGAACTTCTTAGGTAGTTTATATAAAATTTATTGTCACTTGCTAACTGCATGGCTTTAGGCATTTGTTAACCTTTCTAAATTTCAATCTTTTCATTCATGGAATGTAGATAATTATTGTACCTGTATGACAGGGTCGATGAAAGGTTAAATGAGTGAAGATATATAAAGTAGTTAGCAAAGTATCTGAGACTTAGTGAGGGGCCAGATACTACTTGTCTATTATTATTTAGTTTATTATTATTTTTTTGTTATTGAGTATCTATTTTCTGATCTTTTATGTAAGAATAGTGAAATAATAGACCTCTGAATATATTCAGGGAAATTCAATAATTTTAAGTGATATTGGCAAATACTATGATATTAGAAATCTAGGTACTTAGGAATCTGTTTTCTTAGTCTCTATCCTGTGGCCAGTGAAACTATTTATTTCTTTTGTCCCTGCTACATTTGAGACAAAGATTTGGAATGTGTCTACTCTTTCTTAAGGACATGCCATCAGCTCATCATCCCCATACCACGCAAATGCCTTTTACAGCTGCAGAGCAGGTTTGAGCAGATGAATACAGCAGCATATGAACACATGTTTACCCTCCTTGGCCACAATTTATCTTACTCTGTGTTTTCCAGGAACACATTTTGGGATGAAAATGCCTTTATTCCATTTCTATTTACTCAATTATCTGGTTTAGTTTCCATTCTTACAACCTAATTAAACTCAGCACATGAACTCAGTTTAAGGCATAGCATCTGTAGAAACTTCCTTTATCTACTTTGGGAGAAAAAAGACAAGTTGGTACAGGGGATTCCCATCTTGTGAATGCAATTCCCATCCAACTACATGCAATTGAATATGAGCTTGGGATGGTATTCTGGACCTAATATTAAATTCTGCTACTAAGCTGTCATAATTGAAATAATAGACTCAACTGTAACTTTACATATTTTCTGGTAAAATCCAAATGATTGCTTTTAAAGGAATCCCAACTTATTTCCTGCAGATTTCATTCAGGATATTTAATTCTGAACTACTAGCCTATCACCCATTAAGTGCCATTTCTAATATCTTTTGACTCCCTCAAAGAGATTGAAAGAAACTCTTAATTTGTTTCACTTAGAATTTATACTTTTTCTAATATTCTGGAAACCATGAAAGACATTCTTGAGCCCTTAGTGCTTATGTTTTTTTGGTTACATTGTAGAATATTATAGTGTTTCAGTTTTACTGATTGTATTTGTTAATCATTCTTCTTCCACCATGGTTGTCTTTTCCCATCCTCTTGGAAGGGTCTAAGAGGAGACTCTATACCTCACCTACAAATGATTTCACCTAGAAGCCTAGCCTCCGTTCATGACCACTGTTCATTTATTAAAGATGAAGGCTGCCTTTGGTTGACACTATAACCTACACGCAATAATTGCATTCTTCCTGAATGGGAAGCAGGTGATATTGCAGATGTTATATTTCCCACATGGCTGAGCCACTGATCAAGATTAAAAATTCAAGACACTGAAGAGGCATGTTATTGTCCGCTTACAGGGAGCTCTGGAAATATATGACGCAAATTGTTTCTTCTAAGCGTATTATCAGTTCCATTTTCAAGGTATCAACATGACATCTTTCCATTGGTTCACAGGAAGACCAAAGAGTGGCAAGAGAAAATGTTTCGATTTGTAGTTTTTCTACAGACTCATGGTATATGTCAGATGTTTTATTGTATATTTTTAAGGTGTACATTTAAGGTGTCTCTATATGCATAGTGAAATTACTAGTAGAGCCAAGAAAATTAGCATACCTGTCATCTCAGTTACCTTTGTTGTCCTAATGGCATATAAGAATCTACTCTCTTAGCAAATTTCCATTATTCAACATAGTAGTATTAACTATAGTTATCATGCTTTACCTTAAGTCTCTAGATATTCATTCTACATAATTGTAACTTTTTACCCTTTGGCCTACATCTCCCCATCTCTTCTTCCTCTGCATCTGGTAACCAACTTTCTCCTCTGTGTTAAAATGTAATTGACTTTTTATTGGTGTCAACTTATGAGTGACATCAAACTCGATTTCATTCTTTTTCTTTTGTTCTTTCTTTTCTTTCTTTCTCTTTTTCTTTTATTTCCTTTCTTTCTTTCCTTCTTTTCTTTTCTTTCTTTCTTTCTCTTTCTCTCTCTCTCTTTCTTTCTTTCCTTTCTTTTTTTTTTTTTTTGAAACAAAGTCTCACAGTGTTGCGCAGGCTGGAATACAGTCACATGATTACAGCTCACTGCAGCCTCAACTCCCAGGCTGAAGAGATCCTGTCACCTCAGCCTCCTGAGTAGCTGGGGCTACAGCCATGCACCACCACACCCAACTAATTGGTTGTGTGTGGCAGAGATGAGGTCTCACTGTGTTTCCCAGGTTGGTCTCTAACTCCCGAGCTCAAGTGATCCTCCTGCCTCAGTCTCCCAAAGTGCTGGAATTATAGGGGGGAGCCACTGCTCCTGACCTCTACAGTAGTTTTCTTGCAGTGTCTGGCTTATTTCACTTAGCATAATTTCTTCTGTGTTCAATCAGGTTGTTGCAAATGGCAAGATCTCCTTCTTTTTAAGACTAAATAATATTCCATTTAATATGTGTATCTACCACAACGTCTTTATTCCTTTAGCATGGGGAGAAAATTTAAAATTACTTTGAGCACTAGAAAAAATAAGCATGTGGGTTCAGTGGTTAAAAAAAAAATAGGAAAATGACTATAAATACATGAACCAACTATTGGGATATTTGGGTTGTTTCTATATCTTAGCTATTGTAAAAAAAATACAACAAAGAACATGAAAGAACATACATCTCTATGGGGTACTGATTTCATTTCCTCTAGGTGTATACCCAGAAGAACAATTGCTGGATAATATGGTAGTTCTAATTTTAATTGTTTGAGGAACAGCTATTCTGATTTTATAATGGCTGCACCAATTTACATTCCCAATAATGGTATACAGGCATGCTCTGAACTTCACTCTATATTTTATTTCCCAAATGAAATAGAAGTGTATGAGATAAAGTAGTATTCAAGGCAGTTTAATCTTCACATCCTAAATCACCCCCCACCTCGGAATCTCTCCAGATTACCTTTCCCCACTATGCGGATCTGAATATGCTTCTTTATTCCCAGTTGTCCTATGTATCCAGTTTTACAGACACAGCATTTGTAAAGGACACACTTGTCTTACACCAATGTGTAACAGTTAAGAACTCAGGTTTTGTGCCTTTCCAGCTCTGTAGACTTGGGCTGGTAACTGAGCCTCTTTCACCCGTAGTTTCTTGATCTAGAAAATAGGAGTGAAGCATGTCTCATAAGATTGCTGCAAGGATTAAGTGAATTGTAACTAGAAAATTGGTGTGAAATACAAAATAAAATTATGTAATTACTAGCCTATATAGGTATAAACAGTTTGATGACTTTTAATTTATATGTCTGCATATATTAAAGAGGGCAAGACTTAGATTGTTGTTGATTTTCGTGTCTCAGTAACACAGAACTCCATTTAGTACCTACATAAGTAGTGAATGAGTGAATGTACAAGTGAATGAATAATCATCTCAAGTCTATCATTTGTCAAGGAAAATTTCCAGATAAAGTTGTTCTTCTTTAGCGGGTCTTTAAGATGGTCTCAGTGCCACCCCAGAAAGAGCCAGAGGTAGATCTGCAAGGTAGCCTGGGCCTGGATCCTCTTCTCCAGATGTCTGGAGGTATCTCCTGGGACCATGATGGGTCTCAGTCATACCCCTTCATTCACTGGATCATGTTTTCATAGTCATTTTCTTTCTTTCTTTTTTTAACCACTGAAATAACCCACATGCTCATTATTTCTAATACTCAGTGTAGTTTAAATTTTTCTCCCCATGCTCAAGAAGAGAAACGGAAATAGGCAAACATTTCCATGAACCCACATTTTCTCACATCTTTAGATCAAAAACTCTTATTCTGCAGATAAACAGGTTATAAAATTTTCAGTGTTGAAGAGAACGAAATATGACATTTGCTTTTATTGATTCATTGCTTATTTTTGGCAGAAGTTGTCCTTCATTCAGTTTCTTCTCTTTACGTCTTACCACTTCTTTATGAACTAGCCACTTTCCTTGAGGATTTACAAATTTGAGCTTTCTCAGCACAATTAGCCCTAATAGTACCCTTTCCTTCCAAGGTTTCCAGATTATCCAAATACAGTTATTATTTCTATCCCAATCATGTTTAAGGATTATTATTTTACATAGAAATAAATAAAGCAGGGGGAACCAATACAAAGTGGTAGAAAACAGCTGTGATTAATATGTTGGACTAGCCCATTATCAGATCCTTTGGATTTCACCGGTAGCTTTCTGATTAGAAATCTCAGGTGAGAAATAGGAAGAATGATGGTCTTAGTTAAATCCTCTATCAATATGACAGGTAAAATGATGACACATGAGTTAGTTAGAAGCACCTCTCCTGGGCTGGGCATGGTGGCTCATGCCTGTAATCACAGTACTTTGGGAGGCCAAGGTGGGTGGATCACTTGAGGTCAGGAGTTCAAGTCCAGCCTGAGCAACGTGGTGAAACCCCATCTCTACTAAAAGTGCAAACATTAGCTGGTGCAGTGGCACGTGCCTATAATCCCAGCTCCTCAGGAGGCTGAGGCAGGAGAATTGCTTGAGCCAGGGAGGTGGAGGTTGCAGTTAGCCAAGACTGTACCATTGCACTGCAGCCTGAGTGATAGAGCAAGACTCCATTTAAAAAAAAAAAAAAAGAAGCACCTCTCCTTTGGTAACTCTAAGTATTTTAGTTTTTCAGATGACAATTTATGACTTTCCATAGCTTTTTCTTGAGATGGATTTGTGACCAGTTGTCTTGTGATAGAAATACAGGATTCACTAAAAGTTAAAAAATGTGTATGGCAGTTCTGGCAAATATCCTCTAGATCACCAGACAGTGACAAGTCAGCAATATTATCGATTACCAGTTGCCTACTAAGGACCACGGGAGTGGGAGAATGAACTGAAACTTTACCATAGACATCTTTGCTATTCTGGAGTGTTTGGTTTGCTTCCTAGTGTACCTCCGCTTATCCTTTCTTCTCTTTGGTTTCATTGAGATTCTCAGCTATTGAGTCCTATCTTGGTGCATTCCAACCCACCCTAAAAGAACAACAAGAATTAATAAGCCATCTATCTCTGAATGTAGAGCAGGTTGGAAAATGATAACCTTATTCATTGTTATTGCTTGATACATTTCTGAATTTGTGTTACCTAAATTAAATAACCACCACAGTCTTCATTCATTCATCTCTGTGTCGGTTCAATAATTTGTTCAATGAAAATCAGAAAGAACTGGATTCCATCCAGATTTTACCACTTACTGGCTGTGTGACATTGCTTATAGCTATTAACCCCATGGAACCTCATCTTTAAAGTTCAAGTGATGGTAACTAACTCATCAGGTTGCTAGAGGATTAAAGGAGGTACCATATTTAAAGATTCTGGGGTAGGTGCTGAGATACAGCAGATATTCAAGAGATGGTAGTCAAAAAGAATGTGTCTTAATTATTTTTGATAGTATATAGAGTGACAATTTTTAATACAAATAGTGTCTGTCTATGGGCAGTCTTAATGTGGCATTTTAAAATTCCATTGTAGGCTTTAAAAATTTTGACAAATTAGATTTCTTTCTCTTTCTTACTATATTAGAAAATAAAAGAAGATTAAAAAGAAAAAATGCTTCCTTTTAATCAGTCTATTAATAAAAATGATAAGTACTGAGGTTCCATTGAAATAAAAAATAATGGAAAGTTTATAGGCAGATTCTTGAAATAGAAAGGCACTTTTTTTCCCCATAAGAGAACAGTTTAGAGGATTTAAAAAGCAATCAAAGGTCTCATGTTTTATATAATCAATTCAAATGGACCGGATTTTCATCCTTCTCTCTCTCTTTCTCTCTGATAGTCTACATTTGTGGAATAGAGAGATTTTTTTTTGCCTTTCAAAGTCTAACCCTCAGGATTTTTGCCACGTACAAGTTAAGACCTGTATTGTTTTCTCACAGCAGTTCCTATGACATTTTAAAAAGTATTTACTTTATTCTAGTATGTCCATTCTGTTGCTCTTGGAAGTATCTACGTCTCCAGGTGATGTCTGTATTCAAACAATTTTGAAGACTTCTGATTGGATTTAGCAGGGGATCTGTAGAATGCGGGGCTTTGATTGGGTCCAGGTCCTTTGCCAGCCAGGCATAACTTGCCCATGTGAGGACAGATACTGGGAATGAGGAGGAGCTCAAGAATATCTTGGCAGAGCCAAGCCTTCTGCTTAGGGAATGGCTAGCAGTAACAGAGCGTGGTCCCTGAGATCAGGTACATAGTCAAGAGTTAGGTCAAACATCTTCAGTATTAACCTGAAAAAGGAAGACTTGGCAGCACAGTGTATCTTACAATCCCAGGAAGAAAGCCAGTTGACATGTTCTGTGAGACTTCACAAAACTGTACCATGTGAAAGTAGAAGCATTTCCAACAATTAGTTATATTTTGAGTGATCTCTTCATAGTACAGTGAGTCCCCCAACACGAGAAGCACTAAAGCCAAAGGAAAGGTCACCACCTTTCAGAGCTATTGAAGGAACTCACCCATCAGATACATTTTGATTTTGATAACTACTAAACTCTCCTCTGTCTTAGAGATTCAGTGATTATTCAGACTAGATCAATTTCTCTACCTTATTTCCAGTGGGCAGTTGTTCTCTGGCTGACCAAAAAGTTTTTCCTCTTTGAAATTTTTGAGAAGCAATGGAAACCCAGAGCATTTAAAGGTGGTGATTAATTAGGACATTAGATAAATGCCCCCAGATGATTTTTTTAAATGATCAAATTTGTATCAAATATTTATTTTAGCATCATTTTTATTCTATTTTGTTGGTGGGGCTGAGGTAAAAGAGAGAGAAAGGGAGACTGTATATAATTCCCAAATGAAAAAAAATTATGCAACAATACATTGAATTTTTTAAAGTAAACATCATGCTATGCTGGGTTGTTAGAGCATTTACAATGCTCATCTTTCCCTGCTGGATCTGAAACATCTTCCTCAAGACATCATCACAGGACTGTTAAAAATCCTAACATGTTATGATTTTACTACCTTTCTTCTTCCAGTATTCCAGCTTGGAGGGTTTGCATAGCCCTGGTTAATTAATGTTGAACTTTTCAGGGTATCTGTGAATCATGGTGGGGTTTGGGGTTGGGGACTAGAATTTAATTAAAGGCAAAAGCTACATGGGGATTGTGAATTCACAGATTCCAGAAGGGAGACAGTCATTCTAGGGAGGCTGCTGATAGGGAGTAAGCAGGGTGACAAAATATGCAAGAACTGAAGGAAGATGACATTCAAAGGTCTAAACAGGGGTGAAGGAAAACAAAGAGATCAGCTTGTTGCAGCTGAGCCTTTTCAAAGGCATGGTGATAAAGAACAGATACGTTGCGTGTTTGTGTAATGCACAGTGGCTTGAAGGTAGAAGCCCTTTCCCCTGATAGAAATTTGATGATGGCAGCAAAAAAACCTAAACAGAGAATAATTAAAGAGCAAGGGGGTAGCTAATGAAATGAACATAACTTTAAAAAGATGAAAAGAAATTGTTGTTAACACACCATGTGGTTAACCTATGAACCTAGCTGCTGTGGAAACATAACAACACAGAGTCAGCTCCTGCAATGCAAATAAGCCACTTCCTGGATAGAAATGGAACTCTTTGGAAAAAGATTAACTTTTCTGTCCATAGGGGTATTATTTGTATTATTTAGCTTGCTGGAATAGTAATTTGACAAATGGTGTCTTTACAGCCCAAGTGAATGTTGCTGGTTTCTGTTAAAAGGGCAGGTGCTACAAACGCATGGAGAAAAACATTTTTGCATGCTTCCCCCTTCAGCATAAGGACAACTTTGAACCTGTTCATTTTTGAGAGTTCCAGCAGTAGAAAGAAAGCTCTAAGGTTTGGTAACCTGTGACTCGCACAGAGCAGAAGTTCAAGCCTAGTTGAGAAAACGTTTCTCCGAGAGGATGCTGCTTATCTGCTTTGGCCATACTGGATTTTGGAATCTTGACCGTTCTTGTCACTTTGGTCCTGGTTCAAGTTTAAAGAGTGTCTTCTACTTGGGACTTGAATTAACTGAAGACTGATGGACATTTATTTACCTACCGAAATACACAACATATGAGTTGCAGTTAGTTCTTCCTTACAGAGGAACTAGTAAGCACTTTAGCCAGGCCGGGCTAAGGGAATTTTCACAGTTCTGACTGTATGAGGATTTCTATTTCTTTGCTGTTTCATTTTAGGCATCATCCACTGATTCGCATCTAAACCCCAGGCCATTTTGCATGAAAACAGTCCTTCTATAAATAAATTTAGACCAGAAGCAAAGGAGCCTCCATTTCTCTGCTTACAATTATTGCTCAATGTTCAAAGTTCTCAAGACTTATCTCTTCCTATTGCAATCCCTAATATATCCTTATATAGATACATTCAGATCTGAGGATGCTTGAGCTTAAAGAGAGTAAGCTGCTCTTTCTTGGTACAAGCTCTACATAATACCTCTGTTTGAGCTGTCTTCCCCGATTTAGACTGCAATGGTAGAAGTTTTTTTTACTGTACTCTGATTTTTTATCAAGGAACTAACCAGCTTTGTATAATGCACCAGCTAAAAAATGTCTCCTTTGTTATGTCACCCATTCACTCATGTATTTACCAAGTGCCTACGTTTCAGAAAGGGTTGTAAAGGGAATAGCTAAGACAAGGTCCTTGTCCTCATTGATGTCATATTCTAATGAGAGGAGGCAGATCATACTTGAATTGATAAATTATAGTCAAACGCCGATATCAATAAGGGCAGGAGGTACTTTGAGTAGTGTGGTTGGAGAAGGCCCCTGGGAGAAGGCAACATCACACCTGAAATCAGAGAGATTGAGAAGGAGCCAGTGATAACAGACCTGGAAGAAGGGAATTCAGGACAGAGGGAGCAGAAGGCTGCCGAATGAGAAGGTGAAAATCAGGAAGGAAGCATATGTGGTCGTTCACTGATAGCAACCATTGACAATCTCACCCACTTTCTACAAAATCTCACTTCATGATTTAAAAAAAAGAACATTAGATCTCTGTCTTTGCCTAAGACATGTATTAAATAACAGCAATACAAACAATAAACATAGTAAGTCCATTCTATGTTCTAGTCATAATGTTAAGTATTTTATATCTTATTATTTAATCCTCACATTAGTGCTAAGAAGCAGTGATGAAAACAAGATTTTAAAAATTCACCAATTTTCCAAGACTACACATAGCTAGTAAGTTTCACAACCTGGATCCATCCTCCATTGGCTTGTTTCCAAAGCCACAGGTTTACTTTTAACATATACAGCTTTTATAGCACTAACATTGTGCTCTCACTGTGTGCCAGTCATTAAACTGGGCATTTTACACACATTATCTTGATATATAAAACAAGTCTATGCAGCAGGTGTTATTACCATGATAGTGCAAATAAGAAAACTGAGAAATAGAACATTCACAGGATTTGCTCCTAGCCAAATAACAGTAATTGGCAGTGTTGGGATTTAGACTGAGTTCTGTGTGATCCGTAGTCCATTCTGTTAAACATTACATGTGCCTGCCTTCCTGTGATATCAGTCCCCCAGTTCTGAAACCTCCGTCTAGGTCACAGGAGAACTAGCTTGATAAAGATGGGTTATAGAGCCAAAATTTAAGCCATGCTTTGTTTTATCTGCATAATTTTATGTTCCTAGTCAGGTGAAACCTTACCCATTTATCTTTATTTCCTATCAAATACAGACTTCCCTATGAGCTGTTGCTTGATAAGTTTCAACCCAATGTGCTGTCACCACTGGTTGAACCTCCATGGCACTTGTCTTAGTCTGCCTTGGTTCCAGTTAGTTTTGTATATGCTTCGTTGATTATTTCTTCTCACTTCCCAGACATGTACTGTTTCCCTGAGAAATAGAGGAATATTTCCCTCATTGATGCATCCTCTGTAACATCTAGCTGTTCAATGTGTCACACAGAATAAGTGCTCAATAAGTATTTATCAAAGCATCTGATGCTTCAGGAAGTATAGGAAGCAAACCACCTCTTCTATTCTACTCTTGGATTCAAGAATTTAAGAGGATTTGGTTGGAAATCCACAAGGAATATATTGAAAGATACACATAGGACATTCTTTTGAGATGAGAGAAGCCAACAGAACTGTGTTGTTTTTTTGCCAGCTGATGTTGTTCCTTTTGACTCCATGGAGAGATAGAGCCAAAGTTTTCCCTCATTTCTTGGGATGAGCCAACTGGCCACATTTTAACCTATATTACTTGAGTTTTGCCTACCACAACTCTAGGCATTCACTTGGACCAAACTGAGCAACCATAGGCTGAGATATACCTTACAAAGCTCTGCCATCTGAACCTTTCAGCACCTACAACTCTATCCAGTCTCACTTCTGCTGTACTAACAAGCATTTCATCAACACAAAACCAAAACAATTAAAAAAAAAAAAGATCTTAGGCTGTCCCTACCCCTCTGCTATCCTCACGAAAGAGTGTTACTCCAGTGAGACTGAAGTCCATCACAAGAAATAATTTTTCTAAAGAAACAGCTGTGATTGGAGCAAGATATAAGATAAAACATGTTGTAATCCAGCTCAAAGAGTAAACAGAGTGGCTAGTCCTAGCAATCCTGCTAGCAGACTCACTGCTGCACACTTGATGCTACTGTCTATTCTGTGTGGTCTAGGGCTATATGATGTTCAGAGATAGGTGCTACTCCAGGAACCATGACAGCAAATGAGGGAGAGGAGAGAGAGGAGACAGAGAGATGGTTCCTGCAACCTTTCCAGTTGCTTTTGACAGGTTGCATATGGAAAAAGTCTCATATGGACATCAGGTTTACTTAGGTTCAAGTGAAAATAATGTCCTCAAAATAAATTCTCTCTTGTGATGAAGGAAGTCCTTTTTTGTTTTTTGATACCATGTTGTTTTTGGAAAAACATTGCCTGAAAGTAGGTGAATTTCTATAACGCAAGAAATGTAAAACTCATAAAAATGTGAAGTTGACTTGATCACACCCATTTTCTACATAAAGGAATGAAGACTTAAGTGGTTAAGGGACATGTCTACAGTCATTTTACTCATGAGCTATGTGCCCTCTGGGTTTCTCCTCATCCATCTGCCCCCAACAACTATGCTCTTTCCTCTTTCCTTTACTGTTTCTGTTTATATCAAAGCCAAATGTAAGAGCACTGATTTCACATTAAACAAAATAATAGGAACCTGCTGACCAACCTTTTCCCATCACTACCACTCCTCCCCTCCCTGGACTCTGGTAATCATTACAATACTCCGTAACTCTAAGATCGACCTTTTTAGATTCCCTATGTGAGTGAGATCTTGAGGTATTTGTCCTTCTGTGCTTGGTTTATTTCACTTAACGTAATGTTCCGTAGGTTTACCTTTGTTGCAAATGATGATCTGGTGTTCTGTTGTGCAGTAGGGTAACTATGTTAACAATAATATATTGTATCATTCAAAATAGCTAGAAGAGAGAATTTTGAATGTTCTTACCACAAAGAAATGACAAGTGTTGGAGGTGATGGATATGCCAGTTGCCCAGATTTGATCATTATACAGTATACACAGGTATGGAAACATCACATTGTACCCCATATATATGCACAATCATTATGTGTCAATTAAAGACAAAATCATATGTAAACAGAGAAGAGAGGAACATGAGCTAAAAAGAAAATGAGTAAGCAAATGTACTAGCTGAGTCAGATCGTTTTATGCCTACTGATCAGACTTTGATGGTGGCAACATCAGGGTACAACTCTTGCCTGAATCCACAGATGTGGAAGCCAAGAGAAATTATTTAAGCCTCAGCAATCATCCAGGAATGGAAAATGGGGATGGAGTTCACCAAATGTACCAGTTTTCTAGGGCTGTTGTAACAAAGCATCACAAACCGAGTGGCTTAAAACAAGACTTACATTTCCTAGTTCTAAATGCTTTCTCACTAGTGAAGTGAAGAGGACAGAGCAGAGGTTCTCAAGTGTTCTTTCCAAATTGGTCATCCATGCTCCTTTGGCAGAGGAGCCTAGAACTTGGGGTCTTGCTGCATCACCCCATGGGCTTCTCCTTTCTCCCTTTGCAGTGATGGGCAGAGGACAGTGTGGATGCAGTTGCCCTCCAGCATCTTTCACATTCCCGCTGAAGATTCTGTAGAATCCTTCCTTGCCTCTTGATGGCTTGTGATATGTGCCATCCATCTTTGGTGTTCCTTGGCTTGCAGCTGCATCACTCTAATCTCTGGGTGTGTCATCACATAACATTTTCCCTGTGTGTCTGTATTTGTCCATTCTTATGCTGCTTTGAAGAAATACCGGAGACTGGGTAATTTATAAAGGAAAAAGGTTTAATTGACTCACAGTTCCATATGGCTGGGAAGGCTTGGGAAACTCACACTCATGGTGGAAGGGAAAGCAAGCACAGCCTTCTTTACATGGAAGCAGGAGAGAGAAGTGCAGACCAAAGTGAGAAAATTCCCCTTAGAGAACCATTGGATCTCATAAGAACTGACTCACTATCATGAGAATAGCATGGGGGAAACTGCCCCCATGACCCAATCACTCCCTGCTGGGTCCCTTCCATGACACATGGGGATTATGGGAACTACTATTCAAGATGAGATTTGGGTAGGGGCACAGCCAAACCGCATCAGTGTCTGTCTTCACGTGGTGTTTCTTTCTTACAGGAACACCAATCATTTTGAGTTAGGGGTGCATCCTAATGACATTATCTTAATTCAATTACATCTATAAAGATCCTATTTCTAGCTAAGGCCACATTTGCAAGTACTAGGGATCAGGACTTTAACATGTCTTTTTGGAGACAAAATTTAACCCATAACTCCAAGTCATAACTGTACTTCTTAAGAATATCAGTACGATGGTGGCCCTAATCAACAAATATATTCTCACCAATATGCTGTGGTCTGGGAGAACATTCAGGGATTTAATTTTTCTGACACGCAGCCTTTGAATTATTTTCTTTATTTCCCCACACATGACACTCTGACTGTCATTACCAGTTCCCCATAAACTGTGATAATTTTTGTGTCACACAGAGTGTTTGGGTTGGCCTCTGATGAAATGAAGCCCAAGTCCTTGTTCTTCCAGGCACCTAACCCAGAGCAAAAAGACAGAGACCTAAGTGCCTCCTTTCAGATTATTGTTTTATTATGTTTCCAGTGAGCAGAAACATTCTAGATGTGAGACTTGTTCTAGAAATCAGAGTATTTCCCCGGGGAAGCATTATCACTGTTCAGAAATTACTAAGTATAAAATACTGGAGGGCAATTGCATCCACACTGTCCTCTGCCCATCACTGCAAAGGGAGAAAGGAGAAGCCCATCGGGGGATGCAGCAAGACCCCAAGGTCTAGGCTCCTCTGCCAAAGCAGCATAGATAATTTGGAAAGAACACTTGAGAACCTTTCCTCTGTCCTCTTTACTTCACTAATGAGAAAGCTACATCTCAGAAAGGGTAAATGACTTTACTGGAAGGTGGGGATTAGGGTGTGGCACAGGGGTAAGACTGTATAACCAGCTGACTGCCCTTTAAATGATAAAAAGCATTGAGTTGTTTTGCATGGTTTTGTTTATGGTGCACAAGTCAACATTGTTCAAGGATTAAGAGTGGAGCCAGAAAGCCTGGGTTTCATTCCTGGTTTCTTCACTTAAAATCTGTGTGATTTGGGACAAATCAGGTAACCCCTTCTTACTTCTGTTTCATGGTCTGTAAAATGGATATTATAATAATACTGTTTACTTCATAGACTTGATGTGAAGGTCAAATTCATAATATGCTAAAAGTACTTGGAACATTGCCTTTTACAGATCAAGTGTTAAAAAAGAAATGATATTATTATTATTGTTATTCTTGTTATCTTTGACTGCATAATCAGAGTGAACTGAATATACTATGCCCAGGAATGGAAGCCCCACCACATTGTAGATACATTCACTTCCCCTAAGCCTCGGCATATTTGAGATGGTGGTAGGAATGGTGGAGGGAGAGCAGCAAGGCTGGGCACAGACAAAGCATATAGTCACCTGTCAGAGGGAGAATCCTACTGCAGACTCCCCCAGCCATGGTGGAGGTCCTCCATCAGTGCAGAGAAAACTATTGTGGGAATGACAGCAAACATGTAGCTCATCAAGAAAAGAAGACTGACTTACTAGTTCTTCTGGATCTGGTTGGAGTCCCTGACCCCAGAGCTCAATTGTAAGATTACTTGGTTATAATTTTGATGCTCTAAGAAACTGATGAAAGATACAGAAAAATTCCTTTTTTTTTTTTCGAGATGGAGTCTTTCTTTGTCACCCAGGCTGGAATGCAGTGGTGCCATCTTTGCTCACTGTAACCTCCATCTCCTGGGTTCAAAGGATTTTCCTGCTTCAGCCTCTCGAGTACCTGGGAGCCACCACACCCAGCTAATTTTTGTGACTTATTTTTTTTTGAGTAGAGATGGGGTTTCATCATGTTAGCAGGCTGGTCTCGAACTCCTGACCTCAAGTGATCCACCCGCCTCGGCCTCCAGAAGTGCTGGGATTACAGGCATGAGCCACCGTGCCCAACTCTGAAAAGTTGCTTCTATATTATATATGCCCAGACCTGTACGCTAGTTTTTCAATCTTCCAGCTGCTGCCATCTCTTGCATTATCCATGCATTTGACACCTGACACTTGACCCCATTCTCCTCCTATCTAGTCAGTGGTTTATAACATGCTGTCAGTTTGGAAACGAAGTAATTAGGTTTGTTAGACTTGTGTGTAAATCAAACCTAATGCTACTTCCCTCTCTTTTTTTGTTGTTTTCCTTGATAAGATGGCCTTTTTTAAAAGAGTAAGATTTGAACTAGGTTTTATGAAATTCAGGTTTATGAAATTCAGGTTTAAGTTCAAGTTCTTTTTCTACTTGTGTGATCTTATTTGCGTCTCCTAACGTCTTTGGATAAAGCCCAAAAAACCATTTTACAGATGAGAAAACTGACACTCAGAGTGACAAGTGGTAGAACAGAGGAGAAAAGAAATTGAAAATCCAGGTCTGTTAAACTGTAATACCAGGTTCTTTCTGTTTGATAACACCGTGTTCAAATGTTGAGAATGATTAAAGAAAGATACAGGCATTTGTAATGATTAGGCATTTATATGTTTTCAATAATGCATCTTGGTATAAAAACATATTTGTTCACCTAACTGTATTTTTCATGCAGTCATTTCAGCCAGTATCACCATCTAGGTTTCCTCTAGGGATCATCTGTCAATGACTCTTAAAATCGCTGTTGTGCAAGGTGAATGGGAAAGGAACAGGATGGTAGAGTTCGGGCTGGGGAACAGACTTTGAGCACTGAACAGCAGGCAGCATTGCTGTTGGCAGAGTAACGGAGAAAGCGCCGAGGCTTACCCATGCCATCATGGCAAAAAATAGCACGGAAACAGCTGGTGAGCTGTCAGAATGATCTTAAGGAGGAAATGTGAAATGTCTCTGCTTGGTGCATTAATTGAGAGTTATTTGGACAGAACTGAATTGCCAGGGGAGGAAGAAGCAAGGTGGTAACTCACCCTTCCCTGCCCTTTCATCTCTCTGTAATACGGTTCTATGTCATGGGCTTCCTTCACCTACACACTCCCCAGTTACACATAACTCCTGCCCCCTCCGTCTTACCCACACCTAGAGATATGTGTGCATACATCCAGGAGATAACAGGAAAAAAAAGGCATTTGAAATGCTTACAGATATTTCAAGACAAAATTTAAAAAGATATTGGACAGATTAGCAATTATGACTTTTTTTAACTTCTAGATTCACGTGAAGGTTTGATATATAGGTAAACTCCTGTCATGAGGATTTGTTGTACAGATATTTTATCATCCGGGTATGTAATCCTGGTACCCAATAGTTATTTTTTCCTGCTCCTCTCTCTCCTGACACACTCCACCCTCAAGTAGACCTCAGTGCCTGTTGTTCCCTTCTTTGTGTTGATGAGTTCTCTAGAAATCTTTGTGACTACTTGTAGTTGAATATTAACATGGCTTTTTTTTTCATGGAGTTGTTTAAATATATGTCCTGATTGCCCAAGCGCGGTGGCTCATGCCTGTAATCCCAACACTTCGGGAGGCCAAGGTGGGCAGATTATGAACTCAGGAGTTTGAGCCCAGCCTAACCAACACAGTGAAACCCTGTCTCTACTAAAAATAAAAAAATTAGCCAGGCATGGTGGCATATGCCTGTAATCCCAGTACTCAGCAGGCTGAGGCAGGAGAATCGCTTCAACCTGGGAGGTGGAGGTTGCAGTGAGCCGAGATTGTGCCACTGCACTCCAGCCTGGGCAATGGAGCGAGACTCTGTCTCAAAAAAAAAAAAGTGTCCTGATTAATTTTTTTAATTGTTATACCAAGCCTTTGTCACCATCAGTGAATTCAGTGAAAGGTGGAAGGGGAGAAATGCAGGAGAGGAAAACATACAAACAAGAATATCAGTCTTGACCGCTGGATGAACTTTTTTTATGCTGTAGAAGAAACAAATTAAGGGCCAACCTCTTGAATCAGATTGCAAAGTGGCTTTCTGCTGGGAACAGTTTGAGTAACCCAAAGTAGCTAAGGTCATAAATATTTTTACAGGTGGCTAAGGAAAGAGCATTTGCAGTCGGGGAATCAGATGTCGTTCTTTTGGGTATGACCTTGAATAGAGGCTGCTACCTTTTGGCTTCTGTTTCAAAAAATAAATCTCCCTCCTCCCCACCCCCACTGACCAGCTCCAAGGAAAGATGAATGAATCAGGTGCTTCAGAGACTTCCAAAGAAATGGTTTCAGTACATGCAGCCAATGGACATTTAGAGCGGCACAGTTATCCATATAGGAATATTGTTGAGGCTATTCATCTTGTTATTCCGATGGTGTAATTCTTTGGAGTAGAAAGGAAAGAGCAATAATTTGCCCAATAAATGAAATCAATGAGAAATTTACATAAATCAGGGAGGCCAACTTAATTTTCTAAAGTAGTGAATTGACTTTTCCTTGGATTTTGAAATACATGGCAATATATCGAGTTGTAAGGTAGAGTTCTTTGCTTTCAGTGATAGCATAGGAACAGTCTGCAGATTGTTAGGGAAGATTGCTTGTATGTCATTTTAAATGAATGAAGATGTTTCTATACAGCTATTTTCAGCAATTCTGTGATCTAATTTTGATGTTTTAGATTCAGGCAAATACATACATATCTGTACTGGAAGCTAAAGTTTTTGCTCAAACAAGCAATGAGTAGTCTTCCCATTCCTAATGTCCACACTATCTTGACCACTACCAAGAAACACTTTTTGCATCATGATGTGCAAACCATGTATTTCTCATCATCTTGATGCTATTGCTCATTTTGCTTAAGTTTTGAAGATTTGGCCTTGCTCTTTTTATGTTGATTACCAATGGGGTCTCTGCAAAGTCCTTTATGCAGTATCCAAAGTATCTCCATGCCATTTAGCTCCTATAAAGAAAGCAAGTTTTGAGCCTTCTTGGGAAATTAAGTTTACTACAAAATATATGCTCTTCAAAAGGTCTCTCTTGACTTCATTTCAAGCTTGGAAAACTTGCTGGTGACTTTCGTTCTACTTGATACAGCCTGTCCATTCTTAAGTAAGGGTGGATACAAACTGCATTACCCTGATGTAAAGGAAACAGAAATAATTCTAAACACTAATTTGCTATCAGCAAAGAGACCGATGATCTTAAATGGAAAGAATACCTCATGCTTATAACATTTCTAGAGAATACTACCAGGGGCTTGAAGGTAAGAGCAGTGGTTCTGCTAGAGGCTCAGGGAAGCTAAACAGTCACTTTAATTTTCTTCTATATTATCAATTGCTGTTTAGAACAAATTGTCATCTCCACATTTCTTAAGTTCAAAGTTTTAAATTATGTGACCAAAGATGTAACGGCACATTCTTCTTTACTGTACATAGAGTAAAAGTTGTATGGTTGTTCTCTTGCTTTTGGGTCACAGCTTCATAAGGTTATTACCAATCAGAAAAAGTTTTTGAGTCTTTTGTTTCCTAAACTGAGGGTATTAGTTATTGTCTAATAAGACTACATAACAAACCACTGAAATTCAGTGGCTTAGAGTAAATATTTATGCCCACGTTTACAGGCCTGCAGGTTGACTGAAATTTGGCTTATCTCCGCTGGGCTCAGCCTGTTGGATCTGCTTTGGACTGTAGGTCTGCTAGGATTGGCTCCAGGCTGGGATTAAGTTCAGATCTGCTCCATGCATGGTCTTTCTGGGGCTCAAACAGAAGGGACAGTGTCTATCCAGGGCTTCATCTTTCATGGTACATTTCAGCAGCACACAAAGGCTTCCTCCAAATGCAGCAATTCCTTCCTCAGCAGTAGTAGTCCAGACAGATGCACTTTCAGTGTTTGCTTGAGTTCTTCCAGTTGTTCTCCTGTCATTTTGCAGGTCAATCTGCTTCATGGTGGGCACATTCTAATAGAGAAAAAAAGTCTATCATTATTCAAAATATCCCTCCTTATCCATACTTCCCACTGCTTGGAAGTCTATACTCAGAAAGAAAGGTTGCTATGTAATTTTTCTTTATGGGACAACACTGCGTGATCACAGCGATCCCGTTTCTCCCTCTAAGTCCTTGCTTTTCTGGTTTCTGTAATCATTCCTTAGGTGACATAAAAATAAGTGTTGCCATTTTCATCACACAATATTGTGGACAAATTAAAGCCTATTGATGACTTCATTAAAGCAGAGTATTTACTACAAATTAGGATTCTCTGCATTTTGCCTGACTCCTGCAGAGCAGAGACCATTCTTGTTTCCAGTAGCAACACTCTTCTATTGATCAATCAAGAGCTGATATAAACGTTTTCACAGAGATTCTGTTCCACTTAGAAATCCTATTGAACCCCGGTCATGGAGTATCCTCAGCTCTTCTTCCTGAAATCCATTTTGACCAAGCCATCCGATTTAGACACTTACTGTAATTGTTTCTTTTCCATAAGTGATTTTACATTCATCTTAATTCACATTCATTGAGGTTTTTTCTCTTCCAAGTCTTTTCATAGCATTTGTATTCTGTCATTCAGTACATCCCCTCCATACATGTAATATGAATGAACTTGTAACAGTGTCTCTTCTTAAAAATCCAAGCCACTGATGTAAATATTGACCAGGTAGGTTGAAAAGGACATGGTTCTGTGGCCAGCCCTGCAAGATCTCCTTACCTCTTTAGTACACCGTCTATCATGTGTAAGCATTCCTCAATCGTCTTCATGGTGGCCTCAGGGATATCACTATAGACCTGTCTGATGCTTTACTGTGATTTTTATTCCCTGTTCACACCATTCTCCTGATCTTCCTGTGTAGTAAGTATATTCTCAAGAAGATGAGATTAGTTAGATATGCCTATTTTTTGTGAAGCTGTACTAGCTCATTGCATCTCCTCTTAGTTTCAAAAGCCCAGAGGTCCCAAAGTCAAATGCTTTGCAGTCAAGCAGGTAACAAATGTTTAGATCAGAAGCTGGGGATTATTAGTCATTTTGTGAACAGAACTATGTATCCTCTGAGTAGAAGACTCTGCCAGCAGCACAAAATTCTTCTGTTAGCTAATTTCACCTGCCGTCATAGGATCTATCTTCTAAAACAGCTCACTGCTCTGTTATTTGGGTGAACTCATATCCTTTCTCATTTGTAAAGCCAAGACCATATTGATACACCTCTTATCAAAGATGTAGTAAAGATCATGCAGAGCCCAGTTTAGTCCCAACTCACTAAATCTCCTCTACAATGTCTCTAAAAATTATTCAGTGGTTGTTTATTTTTTACATATATCAAATTACGGTGTCTCACCAGATCACAGTGTACCTGCTAGCATTCCTCCTATCTTCCTGTCTCAGAGGAAAAATTTGCTCATCCCCTTGCACAGTGGAGTCTACCCCTAGGCCCTTGGCCTGCTGCCCTTTTATCTCTTCTGGGAACTCATGCCATCTGTTACCTCATCTCTATTTTATCTGTCATAATTCCTCTTCTCTGATTCTTCCTCATCTGCTCAGAACGTGCTGAAATATATGTGAGATTTCGTTTTTTTGTTTTTTTTGGTCATTTCACTCAATGACTTCCTAATACCAACTGAAGACTGTCTATCTTTCTTAATACAGCATTCAAAGCCTAACATGATTTGGCCTCAACCTACCTTTTTATCCAGCAAAACCATTCTCTCTAATGTATACACTATATTCTGACCAAACTAATCCACTGATTAGACTTCATTTTCCTTTTACTTACTGCTTTTTGCTATGCTAGTCCCACTGCTTAGAATGCTGTTTCCTCAACCTTATTTATACTTTCTCCATTTGTTAAAATCCTAGATGTGCTTCATGACCCAGCCTCTGAGTCACCTCTTTCAGGAAGCCTTCCTTGCTTTCCCTAGCAGAACAATTTCTACCAAAACCCTGTTGAATTTTGTCTCCATTATTGCTTTTACCACCTTATATGTTTTAACAGCTGTTCTGGCCGTGTCTTATCTACTCAATTGTAAACTTACTGAATACTCACACTGTGTCCTATTTATCTTTATATCTTTGTATTGCAACATAATTCTTTGCACAGAGTGTGTGCCAATAAATGTCTATTGATTGATGGAATAATTCTGATATTCAGTAATAATGATCAATCTAAGTATTTATCCAAATCAACCCAACACCCTATATTTTGGGACAACGCCTCTGAGAATTTTATAAATCAAATTTACCCCATGTAAAACAAATGAAATTAGGCTTAATTTTTATTTTACGTACCATGGCTAATTGGCTATCCTTCATAAATATTGCATATGTACTAATTTTTTAATCTCTCTAAGTATTCTATTTTGTAGGCATTTTTATTTGTCTAGATGAAGAAACAGAGGCTAGAAAATAGGTAAATAAAAAATTACCTATTTGAGAGCTTGAAAGCCAGATCTGTCCATGGACGTCTCCTGAGGAAAGAAGGTTTGGGAATGCATGTAACGAGAGCAAAGAACTGGATAAAAAGATAGCTGGGTACATTTTTGGCTGCTGTTTTGATTTACTTTGTGACTGAGGCAAGTCTATCGGAGGCATTCCCGTTTGTAAAACTGAGATTCATATACAACTGTGCAAAATATGTGTCCCTTTACTTATCTCCCTCTAAGAGATTAATGAGATGATATTCAAGAAGTACTTTGATTTTCTCTGATAAAAGAAATGGATAAATAGGAAATGAAGCATTTACTACTTCCATTGAAGGTTTTCAAGACAGCAGCCTTTAAAAAGTATTAAAGTAAAAGCTAAAGGAAGAAACAGCCATGTGCATTTTAAATCAAGTCAATACTTACTGTATACACCTAATGATTCTCTGATATGTGTTTTGTGCATTGCAATTTACCAAGCACTTTACATATATTATCTCATTGGATCCAAGTAACTATCTTGTGAAGTACGTAGGCTAGATAGTTTTATTACCATTTTTTAAATAAGACTAATACTCAGGCCAAATGCTTGGCCACTGCTACTTGACTCATGTGAAACAGTCCAGGGTTAAACTCAAGTTTCCTGGATTCCAAATCCCAATTCAGGTACTTGCATTTGCATACACCTGTTGATGTCATAGCATGCAAGTTGGACCATCTCTTCTGTATTCACCTACATTCTACCCATGTTCAGGAGTGAATTTAAATCCCATTTCTGCTTTTAAAACTTTCCTTATCACTCTAACTGGAAGGCAAATTTTCTTATTCCATATTTTTTGTTGTCCTTAAACATATTGTTTCCTGGAGGTCTTTATAGTGAGTTGGATTTCCTGTATTCCATTCTTCCTTAACATAAGCCTTTGGAATTCAGCCCAATTTCCATACTATGTGATAGCTCCCACCATCCATTTCATTCCTGGGACTGAGCCTCAGCACAGGATTATTTAAAAGTTAAAAATAGTTTTATTTGTAATCCAGCACTTTGGGAGGGTGAAGCAGGTAGATCACCTGAGGTCAGGAGTTTGAGACCAGCCTGGCCAACATGGTGAAACCCCATCTCTACTAAAAATACAAAAATCAGCCGAGCATGGTGACACATGCCTATAATCCCAGCTACTTGAGAGGCTTAGGCAGGAGAATCACTTGAACCTAGGAGGCAGAGATTGCAGTGAGCTGAGATCGTGCCACTGCACTCCAGCCTGGGAGACAGAATGAGACTCTCTCAAAAAAAAAATAGGTTTATTCATGTTGGTATTCATGCCTAGTATAATACCTTGTATACAGAATGTGTTCAATATATGCTTGCTAAATAAATGGCTAGACTAATCAACAATTGTGGATGGGAGCGAAGGTTCAGAAAGTTTGGTGATAATACTAAAACAAATAAAATGTTGGCACCTGATATTGGTGGATCTGGGATACCAGGCTGAAGAGTTTGAGACTTGCTCTTTTGGCAACAGCAGCTTTATTGGCACCGAGGAATAGTTTTGCTGGATTCCACTTTAGAACTCATCAAATTCCTTGCTTTTCTTTTCCTTGTCTTTTCAATTCTACTGGGACCTCCTCTCACCAGTGCCACTTTCTGGAGACTTGTGATATGTACGACAGGCAATAAAACCCAAGTGAATCGAGGGAGCCTGTTAAGAGCACTGATTTCTATGATGTCTCAGTTTGTTAACTAAATTGCAGGTTGTACTGCTTGGCCAGAGACAGCTGACAGGCAGCTCTGCCTGAACAAGTAGCATCTCCAAGATGACATGTGCACTTTAGTTTCATTAGAGGCAGTGGTATCATTATTGCCTGGGCCATCACAATAAATATGGTGATTATATGCATCCCTTAGGATTTGGGGTTGACAGCACAGTTGGGCTGCACTGAAGAGTCTTACTCTGACATAAATGACAGCAAAACAGATCTCTGGGCCCCTCAGCAGGGAGGCAGAAGTTCATGATGCAAAGAAAGTTCCATAGGCCTACTGAAATATTACCAATCGAAATGATAATTTCATTTACTGACAAGTCATATCTAGCATTCTTTTCTCTAATGTTTTTTTCTCACATCTCAACGTTCAAAAAGCTAAGACATCAGCTGCATGTTGCTAAGTCTTTCAGCAGTCAGCAGAAGCACTGGTATTTGCTAACTGGTTAGAGACACTACTGGGCTTCACATGACCCTAAAGTGAACATTTCAACATTCCCAAAAATGTACCAACCTCCAGGTCATAAATCCTCTTTAGATTCCTGTGGATTGGCTTTTCAGATCCTCTTAAAAGCCGATCCGTGGTGGCAGGATTGTCTGAAGAGGGTTGACTTGGGCTTCTGGTACATTACAGAGGACGTGGTTTCTCCATCTATACTATGCTATCAAACAACTGCCCTTCCCTGAAAAGAAACTATCGGAATGACACTTCTTGTAACTTCTCCCTAATCCCTTATTTAGTTAGTGTGATTGGATGAAAGGTCTTTACATGTCTAGTGATATGTAAAGACATAAGCTTTAAAGCCAGGCTTGTCTTTCTTCTCCTTTTCCTGTCCAAAGGGCTTTTCTCTCCGGGCTGAGTATATCCATGCCTATTTCATCTTTGTAGGAGGCAATGGGGAAGGAGAGGACTAGAAATTGGTGTAGGAAGAATGATCTGTGGCCAAGTCTAAGTGTTGCCCCAATCCATTCTCCCATCCAGCTCCACAAGCAATAAAGTTTGCTGGTCCTTTTGTCTATGTCTGTTTCTCAGTTGGCTTGGAATGCACAATGAAGAGAGCTATGATTTATTGGCTCACTTAAACCTCAACATGGTAGAGTGGCAATTTTGTTTTTCTGGCTCTTATATTGCAATGAGTATTTTTTATTTGACAGTCTGTTATATAACTAAAATAATGTTTTTTCGCTATCAGTTTCTACTCAAAATTAAATGGTAGCTGTGGAATAGTGGCCTACATTAAATTTTTCTTTATGGTTATAGCCATGCAGATGTATGAACTCGGAGGACTAAAAATGTGTTTCCATATAATTTAAATGTAACTTTCTATACTGAATGGTCTGCTGCCATGCAACTTTCAAATAATGCATTTTATTATTACCTTTTCTGGCAATTGATTAATCCTACTGTTTATTGGCTAAGCGTACATTTCCTATTGGTGTGTTTCAGAGTCAAGGTAAAAGCAGTTAATAAGAGCTGAGAAAGAAGTTTATTTAAATCTGGTCTTTCTTATGAGGCTGCCTAACAATGAGAGATTTTGTTGTTGAGCCATAGTTCATGAAAAGTGAATTAAAATCTCGAGCTGACCCATCTCTCTGAAGCAGCAGTGGGTCATTACGTTTTGGCAGGCACTTTAGATGTGCATGTGATTTTATGATCAGGTCTGTTAATTCATCCCAACTCTTCAAAGAGGAAGCGAACTAAAATTCCTTGAGCATCTTCTATTATGTGTTAGATGCCTGCATATGTTGTTTTATCCTCATGACGATCTCTCATGGTAGATGGCATTTTTTCAACATGGAAGGTGAGAAAATTGAGGCTCAGAGTTTCAGTAATATAGTCAACAAAATACAGGCAGTGTTGAAGTTAAGCTTTAAAGCCAGGCCTGTCTTACTCAAAAGGCTGTGACTGTTATAATATATTAGGGGTTAAAAAAACAGAGAAGTTTGCAAGTGACAGACAAGTTGTTTAAATAGAATGAAGTGTAGGAAAACTTGTGCTTTCCCTATTTTTTCTTGAATCCCATGGTCTTCTCAGTCTATGCTTTATTGAGGTTCAGAGAGGTTGTTACTTACATGGTAACAAAGTGTTTCCTTTCCTTCCTTACCCTACTATAAAAAAAAAAGCAGAGAAAACTTGATGATAAATGGCTGTCAGCACTCAGCCTTTGCATCTGATAAGCAATAGAAATTGGTGGGGACTGCGGTGTATTGGAAAACCTGAGCCTTGCTCTTCTAATCAGCTCTGGCTGATTGTTCTACAAAAAAATGTTGGCTCAGTGTTGCTAAATCTTACCATTTTTCAAAAGAACCTAGAAGTCTAGCTGTTCATGAGAGATCTGATTTTTAAATGTTGAAACTCCTTCACAGAGAAAAAGACTAGGTAGTACCCACTCCTTAAAAATAAAATTTACATGAGGACTCGATCCAGCATAAAGTCTCTGAATTTGTTAGTTCTGTGTTGCACAAGGCAGCTAATAAGTATCTACTGGGAAAAAACAATTAGCAAACAAAAATCAAATCAAAATAATTTTCATTACTCTTCCAATAATTGTGCCTTCCAGATTTAGTACCATTTGCATATCGTGCCTCTCTGTGATAGAGGCATGACTTCTGGTCCTTCATTTGCCCTTCACAGAGTGGAGACGAGGCCCATATGCAATGACTGCTCGGGTTTTAGATGTGCTGAGCACTTGTGTTTGTGCATTCTCTGGATGGATCTGGTAGTTTGGTGAGCAGAGGTGGCATGGCTCATCAGCACTCACCCTTTGGCAGCTGAACAAGAAAAGCATGGTACTGTCTGCTAAGGAATGTGTCTATGCTTGTAGCCAGTCTTCCAAGATGTTTGCCTCTAGGTGTTTGCCTGCAGGAAGTTTCTTGAAGTCAGTACAAAGTAGAATGGCAAGCAACGCATCCATGTTTGAGGATTTGGGAAGCGTTTTTCTGTATTCTTTCAGATAAGGCTTGGTCGATAAGTTTAGCCATACTCAATCTAATTCCTTGTCTGTATCCTTATTACTTCCTCTCCTCTTCTTTAAGTTTTCACTGTTTTCTTACCTTAATCACTCCTGCAGTGAACCCATATGTATCACCGAACATGGGTATCACCAGTTAGCAATAGTAAGATAATCGCTAACTTCTGAAATATGGAAGCTCTAGCATTGCTTGGATGATGTCTTCCCTAACTGCCTCTGAGCCTCTGGCCTGGATCTGGGGTAAGTGCATCATACATTCTTATTCATCTAAACAGCTAAAGCTCTTCTCCTGATGGAAGAGGGATGCCTACAGCTGAAAGCAAGGGAGTCTGCAGGGCACGTTTGGAAAATAAAAGATTTTATTTATATTTATTTTGAGTCTATAGTTTCTAAATTCTGTAAATGAAATTGTGCCATTATCAAGGACATTTTTGCTAGGGGGTGTAAGGAAGGTCCTTTGGGCAAGAGAGAAAATATTCTCTAAGCTGTAACATGTTTATGAACCTTAAAAATTACTTGTCTGTGTTTGTGTATGTTGTGTATGTTCAGCCCTGAGAATCTACCTTAACATTCAAATGTCTCTGCCTTGGCAAAAATGAGTGAAGTTTTAGAAAGCAGAAAAGCTGATTGATAGTATAAGAAATTTTTTAGGCCCATTTTCTATTTTTTCCCTTCTATAGACTGAATTTTATTTTTATACCAACAGTTTCAGTCTTCTAAACTTCTCCCATTCCTCTTTACTTTCTCAACTGCATCCACTAAATATGCGTTATTGTTTCAGTCAACCTTGGCCGTTACAACAGAGTGGCATAGATTGAGTAACTCAAACAACAAGTATTTATTTCTCCCAGTTCTGGAGACTGGGAAATCCAAGGTCAAGGAGCCAGTCAATTTTCTGCTGAGAGACTGTTTCCTGAGTGACAGATGGCCACCTTCTTGCTTTATCCTTACAGGGTGGAGAGTGAAATCATACCTAATGTCTTTTCTATTAAGGGCACTAATCCCATTTAAGGGGACTCTACTTTCCTGACCTAATTACTTCTCAAAGATCTCAACTCCAAATACCATCACCACATTTGGGATTAGGGATTCAACATAAGAATTTGGGGGAGGGGAAGGACACAAATATTCAGCCCATAGCACTTACATAACCAGACATTTTTCCCTTTCTTTTGGCCCCTGCCAAATAAGGTGGTGTGATATTGTAAAATACGTACCTGGTCTTCATCCTGTTTGCAGGCATAAAGCTCCTAAAATCCTTGGAATTTCAAAGTGATGTGACTTTTTATATGCTAATGACTTGCGGCTGTCAGCCTCTAGGTATCTTCAGGATGAAGGCAGGTCATGAGAAAGACCAAGGCATAATGAGAGGGTTGAGATTTTTTCTTTTTTAAAGACAGGGTTTCACCATGTTGGTCAGGCTGGGCTTGAACTCCCGACCTCAGGTGATCTGCCTGCCTTGGCCTCCAAAGTGCTTGGATTACAGGTGTGAGCCACCACGGAGACCCCTCCCAACCTCCAGGGAGGAGAGGAGGACTGATGGTTAACCTGATCACCAATGGCCAATGATTTAAATCAGTCATGTTTATGTAATGAAGCCTTCATAAAAACCCAAAAGGACAGGGTCAGAGAGCTTCCAAAGAGCTGAATACCTGGAGGTTCCTGGAGGGAGGTACACCTGGAAAAGGCCTAGGAGCTGTGAGTCTCTGCCCACATACCTGGACCTATATATCTCTTCATCTGTTTCTTTTGTAATATATTTTTAATAAACTGGCATATGTAAGTGAGTTTTTGAGCTCTAGAAAAATCATTGAGCCAAAGGAGGAGGACATTGGCACCCCAGTGTACAGCTGGTCAATCAGAAGCACAAGTAAAAGAATCTGGAGCTTGTGATTGGCGTTGGAAGTGGGAGGCAGTCTTGTGAGTCTGAGCCCTCAGCCCATGGGACCTCATACTATCTCCAGGTAGGTAGTGCAGGAATTGAACTTGGGTGGAAGACACCCAGCTGGTTATCTGCTACAGATTGCTTGCTTGCTTGATGTGTGTGGGAAAAACCTCCACACATCTAGTGTCAGAAGTTGTGAGAGTATAGGAGAAACTGAGTTTGTTTTTTCTACACAAAGAGAATTTTCTATCCTGAAGGGCAAGTAATGAATCCTCTTCCTCTGGTTTCTTGGACAATTTATCAATGACTGACTGTTAATATTTACTTGAGAAATATTAAATGGGAATGTTTCTTTGTTTTTTATATCTCAATTTAGGAAACCATGTGCTTCTTTCTCATTTCTCTTTTGTTCCCATCAGTGATCTATATTTTTTAAATTGTTATTAGAAACATCTCTTATTTAATCTCCATCATCCCCCAACAAGCTTAGGAATGTAACTTTGTCTTACAGTTGAGGAAACTGGGTGCAGTCTTTGTGACTTGCCCCAAAACCTGCAGTAAGTGAGCAACTAGAACTTACATCCAAGCCTTCTGATTCAAATGCAGTTGCCCTATTCACTACACCAAAGTATAGTTTACACTCTTCAAAGCTAAAGAATGCCAGGTGTATAGATTTAGCTTCTGATGTGCCTCCCAAAATGCCCTACACAGAGGACAGGGTCGATACACACTTGATTTCAAAATTTCTGTGACTTGATTCTACTTAGGCATCTTATTGATTGGAGAAATAAAGGTACTTCTTGGAGGAAACGTGACTATGTGTAAAGATTCTCAATTTGGTAAGTCTACTATGAATTGAAATGGATGGTGTTGAAGTGCAGCCAACTCATGGTATCCCAAAAGGCTGTGGTGAGGGGATGGCCTCCCAAAAGGCAGGGATTAAGCCCTACACTGACTGAATTCACTGTGTTACAGAATAATGGAGAAGGCCAGACAATGAAATTGAGTCTCTCTGAAAGCTTGGCAGCCTGGATATTTCAAAGATTAAAGTGGTATTTAATGGAAACCAAATGGTTCAATTAACTGGTAATAGGATGGATCCGTGTCCAACTGCAGGACCTCAATTTGAATCTAATCCAAACAAAGAAGCAGGGTAGGTTCAAGCCCTTGGTAATAACACTAAACATTTCGCCTCCTGGTCTGCAGAGCAGGTTCTCCTCAGGCCACATAGGCCTGCTGGCAATTTTCCTGAGACTGTTCAGTAGACTATGTGAAACAAGTGAACAGCTATGGTCACCTGAGAAGTGGTTGTGCTCTACATTCTCAAAAGTTCTCTTCCAAAGCAAAGCCATAGCAAAAAAAAAAAAAAAAAAAAAAAAAGACAGCAAGTGAACCATGGATGGAGATAGTGTACTCTGCGCTAGTCTTGTTAGCAGAAGAATGCAAAGGTGCTTTCACCATTGTGTCAGGTGCTCAGCTGGATGTTTATTGAACTTTTGATATAGGGGAAGACATAGAATATACAAATGCATTTTCTTCCCTCACAATGCTCATGGTATGACAGGGAAAAAAGAATTGTTCCATTAAAACATACATTGAAATGAATCAACACAAACTGATGCTATTATTGAATAGATAGTGAAGAGATTGTGGGATAAATGGAGACTAAATCTGGTTATCAAAGATGGCTCTGGAAGGCACGTGTGTAAAGTTGTTCTCAGCTCTGTACACCTACATACGCTGGCCAGGAAAGCTGGGCCTTCTGCAGAGAAAACTCTTCTCCAGACAGAAAAGGGTACCTCATTCAGCTTTGGGCTGGGCCGGAACTACAAGATCTTTCCTGTGTTTGGGTTATTCCTGGATCAGTGATTCCCTAATGACCAGTTCCATTCTCTAAAGCTAATGTTGACTCTAGATCATTCTGATGTTTGATTCATGCTGAAATCCCTAGTTTGTTCTGAATCAGGTCTAGAATAGATTCATATTCCTGAGAGGCTTTCTGATGAAAGTAAAGACTCAGGATTCCACTGGCGGTTCTGCGACCATTTAAGGGTAATATGACAGCTGGATTATAGATGCCGTTCAATGGACCCAGAGGGTCTTAGATTCTACTGAGCCACCATCACTTTGCCTAACAGAAAATAAGAGGGTCAAAGGAAATAACTTTTGTGTATGTTAAGTTTAAGGTTTTATTCAAACACAAACACACACAATCACACATTTACATGGCACACATATACACATAACTATTTCTCTAGCATTATGTTCCTCAGCCTCTTGAATGAAATCATTTACCTTCTTCATGTTAATGAACAAAATTGTAGCTCACCCATGAAGAAGAGAGAGAAGAATGTTTGTGCCCTTTAAATGTCATAATGTAAATGCTGCTTCATATTGTGTGTGAATTCACTATAAACTCCATGGGCAATTTGTGTATCTGAAGCTCTGACCGGGCTTCCAGAGGGCTTACCGTGCATGCCATATCTTAGGGGGATAATGTCCTCATGCTGTTCCACGGACATTTCCGTTTCTCCATGTGGCTGAAACTTACTTTATAATTTGGTAGGGATACTGATTTCAAGCAAATTAAAATTAGGAGATGTGTTCTCTAATTATTCTGTCGAAAGAGCCCATAGCTTTGAAACAATTCTCAATGCTGGTACGGTGGACTCTTTTCAAAAGGTACGAGTCAGCTCCCTGTGTGTGACATGTTTTCCAGTATCTGGTTGGGGTCACCTTTACTAATTTCATCAGGGCTAAGGGAAAGCACTTTCCTTTTCATATTTCTGCTTGGGTGTCCAGATTAGTCTCCCTTACAGAGGCTTTGATGCTGTCATTGAGGTCATAAGGCCGGCCTTTTTTTTGAAGTACTGGAGCTTTCTAAATTTCACTTTTTAAAAAATTTCTGTTGCTTTTATTATGGTGGTCGGGGGTAAGTAAGAACCAACCTTTTGAATTAGAATTACTGATCTTATCCAAGAGAGATGTTGTAGTGGTGATAGTTGACAAAGAAGAGAACCGTAAAATATCACCGGGATGAAATACCTAAGTGCAACACTATCTCCAGGACACACACACACCAGAGTCCCTACGTGCAGACAGGCACTGCTGATATATTACAGTCTCTGGGCCATGTTGTTTACGATAACTAGGAAAGGAAAAATGAGCCCCTATTTCAGCGTGTTCATCCCAAGATGATGACACAGTAGATTCTCCTTGCAGGTAAACCGAGAGAGCTCAGTTAATCACCATTTATCACTCAAGTGACTCAAGTGTTTTGCAGAGGCATTGGAACCCTGGAGACTGAGATATTCATTGGGCTGCAATGCTATTCTCTTTTCTCATCCCACCTAATACAATAAACTCAAATCCTAACATCAGAGTGTTGTGTGCTATCTTTTAGAGTCCCAAGCCTTTAACATGTATTTGATTCACTCCCATAGAACCAGATAAATTTTCTGAAAGAAATGTTATATCATTACAATTTTAATGACTTAAAACTTCACTCCATCTCCTCCATTACCAGACTGTTCCTAGCTACCACCATCTTTTGCCAGAAGCGTCTAATTTATTTCTATGCATCTGCAGCTGACCTCCTTCCAAAGTGTTATTCTGAGTTGATTTTAGTATATAAATAACCCTCAGTGGGACCTAAGATAGATTAGCTTATGCTTAATTGAGTTTTTATATATCTTATTAGGAGAGAAGATTTCTAAAGGTCTTTATATAACTTATTCAAAGTTATCTAGGATAAATTGTTCTATTTTCCAAATAATAATTGTGAATCAGGTTCATTGTACACTGGTTACCAACTTGCCTGAGTCCTGTGAGAGAGAACACCCCCACACACAAGTCACATAAAGTGGGTTTATTACTTACATATCAGCACCAAAAGATGGCAAAAGCCTAGGATTCATTCTGAGCTAATTCTCCAAGGCTCAGGAAAGCTGTCCATGGGCAATGGAATCCACTTGTACATGTACTGCACCTAAGGGACCTTGGAAAGTACCCCACTCTGGGTTTTATACCCCAGGGGCAATATGACCCAGTAAGCCAAAGTGTTGAAAGGCATCCTGTTTTGGTAGGGACTGGAACAGAGACGTGGCTATTCCAGGCAGATCCTCCTTATCTCAGATTGTTACATTTCTGGCATATTCTAAAGTTATTTTTGAGAACTTCAAGTGAGAAAAGAACACGAACCAGGTTGGTCTGAGGCCATCTAGAGAACTTTCCTGCAACAGGTAAATGAGCAGGTGTGGATATAGGCTCCTCATTTGATCCTCCCACTCATATTTGAGTTATTCTGACCAGTTGCACATCAATTATTGATTAAAATCTGAAAAAAAAAAAGAAAATCATGGGTGACCTTAAATTGTGTAAAGTTCCACAACAGAGGTCAGCAACTTTTTCTGTAAAGGGCTAGAAAGTAAGTATTTTGGACTTGCAGGCCACATGATCTCTGCTGCAACTACTCAATGTCTGCTGCTGTAGTATGAAAGCAGCCAAAGACAATGTGTATCAATGAATGAGTGCAGCTGTGTCCCAATAAAACTTTATTTATAAAAACAGAAAACAATTATATTTGGCTTATGGTTTGCTGATCTCTACTCCAGTTCAATCTATCTCCTGCAACTTTTGCATATTAATTCCTCAAACATATTGTAAAAAACTGCCACAATCTAAACTGTATTTTCTGATGACCCTAAGTACTGAATCTCTCCATTCTGAAATGTGTATATTAATTTTTTTTTCAGCTAGAGAATGGTATAGAATTTAGACTGGGAATTTATCTGTGAGAGTGACTGAAAATGCCTTACTTATGAAAAAAGAGTTCTTGGTTAGTGTTTATTATTCATGTAGGTCCATTTACCTTCAAGCCATAATGCTAACATAGCCTGTCATTTGGAAATTAGGTAAATAGTAAAACACTTTTAAAAATCACTAAAAGTTTCCTCGTAAACACAGAATAGGTCTTGAAGAGTTACTCACTGTTTGCTGATCTCTCATTTACAGAGCTGCAGCTGCTCATTTTTGGTCTAGAATATCTACTTCTAAGAGAATAAATTTCTCCTTTGCATCCTCTTCAGAACTAATCATGCGTATTCTTGGAAACTGACTAAAATGATCTAGTCTGTAGTAAAGTAACTAATTTAGAGTTGGGACTATCAACTAATGTTATTTCCCAGAGGAGATGAACTAAAAGACTTCCTTAGGGACGAGCAGCAATCAGTCAGTAGGGAAGGGGATTACCAAGAGCAGATGGAGAAAATGGCATAAGATGTGTTTATTAGACCTGCCACTTCCTGGCTCTGTGAGCATGCACTGCAAAGTTTATACCTGCAAAGTGGACATTTGACTGACACATGGAATAGAGGAGAGTGAGAGATTATCGACACACATTTATTGCTCACTTTGTGTTCTGTTTGCTAGAATACAATTTTAGATGAAATATTTAAAAATTCACACATGCATGAGCATGGCTGTGCACTCATGTGCATGCATATGTACCATACGGAAAAGTATTCTGTGGAGAATACATTAAACTATGCATGTAAATGTGTGTAGAACCGTTTCTTGATACAGTACATGCTCTATGGATATTTGTTGAATGACTGAAGTTTTGCATTCCCTAGTGCAGTTTCTCAGCGGTGGCACGATTGATATTAGAGCCAGATACTTCTTTGTTGTGTATCATTGTATATTTAGCAGCATGGGTGACCTTTATCCACTAGATTCTAGTAGCACCCCACTTGTGACAGCCAAAAATGTCTCCAGACATTGTTAAATGTCCCTGGAGATAGTCACCCCCAGCTGAAATCACTGCTTTAGTGAACCAAGATATTAATGTAAGACAGTGATTCCTAAACTTTACCTAGCATCTGAATCACCTTAAGTTCTTGCAAAAATACATATTACTAGACCTCACCCTAGAGTTTCTGATTCAGAGAGTCTTGCACTAGACTTACAAATTTGCATTTCTAACAAGTCCCCTGGTGCTGCTGCTGCTGGCAGTCTTAGAACCTCACTTTGTAAGCACATAGGTAAGGTGTAAGGTGTTTCGAAGAATTCCAGATGAATTGAAATGTGTTTCCTAATTTCAAGGACTGTCATGTTGTGTGAGCACAGGGCTTAAGGTTTCTTTATGAAGACCACTGGGTGGTTCCACGTAGCTGTGGCTGAGATTTAGTGAGGAAACCGGACATTTATGGGAGATGCTCAGTCTGTACTGGATTTTAGTCAGCACTGCCCTGCCAGCTGTCACCTGAGTCCTGCCAGGAGACTGCTCCAGGTCTTGGCACAGGGCTGGGACACCTATGGAAATGAACTTTAATTCCGCCTTACAGTCAGACTTAACGACCAAATATGCCAGCATGACACTGGGGTCTGTGAATGAGAAGTGGATCTTCAGAGTGGATTTGAAGGACGTGGTGACTCAGATGCCAACTGTGGCTGGTGACTTAGAGCCGTGGTGCTTTGACTTGCACCTTATTTACTTGCATCAGCTGTCTTGTCCTTCCTTGCTTCTTCCCTTTTCAGGTCATGGTTTCTGATGTCCTAAGCTGTCATCCCTACTCTCGCTCTATTTTCTTTTCTATTTTTTTTTTCTTTGCTTGAAGTCAGAGATGGAGCTGTCCTGAGCTATTTATCAGTCTTATCTCTCTTGGCCCTCTGTTAGCATTTCAGACTGTGGATCTAATCCGCTTTAATTGATTGACCTCATGCAACCAGACATCAGCAAAACACCAGGTGAAGCACAAGTGCAGCCAGGGGAGAGGTGGATGTAACTTTTCTAGTTGGGTGCAAAGGCCACTGAGGCCCATAAAGATTTAGAAAAGGAGAAATAGTTTCCAAGCCATTTAATATGAATTTTCTAGGGACAAAGTATATATAGATCCCACAGTCAATGACCTTGACTGGGAGACAGTCATTGTAAATAGAGCAGTATCCTACGGAGAGTGTGCAAATGCCTCTGACTCACCTGTCATACATATTAGTACTATTTCTCATCCAGCATCACTATTATTTTTACATCGTTTGTAGAGCCCTCCAGACTTTGCCAAGATTTTATTTCTCTTAATAAGTATTATTTAACACAAGTGTTATTGTTGCTATTGTCTTCATACTGTTTTTCTAGAGAAAGCTTGAGTCGTGAGTAGTTGAGGGAGCTGCTGAAGATCACATGGAAAAAATAATGTGGAGCCTCAGTGGGGCCTGATTTTTGACTCTAAATCTCAAATTCTTCTAGAACACGAAGTAGACATTTTCCTCTCCCCAGCTTTTCCTGCCACAGCCACACTTCAGCTTGTCAAGGGGAGGGGACCAGGTCATTGTCATGAGGTGATAATGGAAATTCGAAACATCTTCAAGCTCTACAGCTGTGGTCTTGTCAGTTTGAGTGATTCCTGAAAGGCATCTTCTTTGTTTTAGATTTTTCAATGGAGAAACCTGGTCTGTTACCTCTCTTGAAATAACTTAATAATGAAGTGCTCACTCTCTGCTTATAAACCAACGACTGTCCAGAGTGTAGAACAAGAAGACCATAATATTGAGAGAGTAGAGACTAATGATCTTCACTGAAAGACAGTTAATAGGCACAAAAAGAGCTCAAATTATGTTCTACTGAATTCAGTGCTTTATTCTAAAGAACTTCAATAAAAGCCTCTGTCAGTCAAGAGTGTCTTAGGAAGCAAGTAAGTTGTATCTCATCTTTTTGTATTTTACAGATTGCATTTATAAAGAAAGCATAATGAGATATATTTTGCCTAAGATGTGTTTCACAAAATGTGAATATATTATCAATTATTTTATCTTATAATATTGAAATCATATTTAGTGTCTCATGATAAAAAATTCTCATAATTTTTGAAAATCACAACCACACATTCTAATTCATTATTCATTCACATAGCCATTAATTTAACAAACATCTACTAAGCCCAAGTTAGGATATTTACATTTAAAATACAATTAGGCTAAGTAGATAGGTAAGTTAGGCATACATAAAATATATAATATGCAACAGATATTTCTGTTATAGAAATAACTCAATAGTAACCTGTAAAAGCTGTGACTGTAGCATAATACTGTGGAAAATGCATGGGTTTTAGAGTCAGACAGAGCTGGATTCTAGTTTTCAGTAAGTCTCTTATTGTGTGAATTCTCTGGTGATTAATTGTAAGAATTTATAAGCTGCCTTATTGTCATCCTCACTCAATGACCCAGAATGACAAAGCAGCCGCTACCAGGAATTTGCTAGGTACAGTGGTTGACAACAAATGAGAGAACTCTGGTGGGTCTCACACCAGCAATTAAATGTCTGGCTCAGGCATGATACTCAATTTATTAGTTAACACTCTTCCCTTGGTCCAACCCATTACAAGGAGACCCAAAAAGTCTGTCTTACTACAAGACTTAAATGGAGGAGAACTAGAAAAATGTGTTAGACGGTGGCACTCATTACTTTCTTTACTAGGAACTCATTACTTTTTTTTACTAGGAACCAGACTTTGAAATGGGTATGGAAGACCCTGCAGTGCCTGGGCCACAGGAGACATCATTTACATGTTGTTTTCCTTGTGTTATTTCCTAGCACTGTACTAAGCAAATTCTGTGGGAAACCTATCAGTTAAGACACTGAGACCTGCTTCCATTGCCCATAGCCCTGGCATACTTTTGAGAATCCCAGTTCTGTTTACGTTAGCTGCAATTTTCCAAACTAGCAGATGGCGCATTTCATCTTTCCCAGGGGCAGTCTGGAATGAATGAAGAGATAGCCTTCAGAGACGCCTTTATTCCCCAGAATTCTTCTTGCCCCTGAGCATTTCTGCTCCTGAAGTCTGACCCTGGTGTCGGTAGCATCTCTTGGGTCACCTCAGCAACAATAACCACAATGTGCCTGATTGAAGATAGGAAAGCTGAGGCTGGACCAATTTGGGGAGCCAGTTGGGCTCATAAACAGTCATTATGGATGAAGAGTGACTTACTGGCTATTTAAAGACAGCTGGTTTCTGTACTGCTCAGTTTTTTTCCCGAATGCACTTGAGGATTCTTTGGTAATGTCTTCTGATTTACCACTTGTCTTTGTTTTTAATATCAAGGAAGAATATAGATTGAAGCGATTGTCTTGGTAGCAACTTTAGTGGTGATGGCTGTGGAGTTATTAAAATTTATAGTCATGCTGTTTTTGCAGCTACACTTTGCTTTTCTTAGAGAGGCTTATAAAAGGCACCAAAGAATGTGGAGAGAAAGCAACTACCGAACTGTGATAGGAAATCAACTCGGCATAAATTTTTAAAATATATATTCTGTTTGCTAAAATTTACATTTATTTTCACAATATGTCTTGTTGACAGTGCCCACCAAAGCAACAAGGCCTTAGCTCGTAACACTACTTTCAATAACACTAATGAGGAGAAAGAAGACTGACATATTTTGAGGTCCAGAATTATGCATGGTGACATGCCAGGTGCTTACATGTCTGTGCTCTCTTGTAACCCTCACAGTAAGCTTCAGAGGTAACAATTGGCCTCTCTTTCCCACCACGCATCACTTTATGAAAGATAAATCAGAAGTGAACTAACCAGACCAAGGCCATACAGCTTTAAGAGCCATAGCTGTTATTTGAACGATGTTAGGCTAAAATCCACATTTATCCTATTAAACCAATTAATTTCTCTAAAAATCAGAGTGTTGTATATGATCAAATGATTCAGTGATTCCTTCTCCTGATCTCATATATTTATGTAATGTTTTATTACTTACAAAGTACTGTCATCTTCTTCATATTACTTTATCTTTACAATAGTCTTGTGAAGTATGTAATGCTGGTATCCTTTTTCCCATAGTGTATTATCAAGACATGGCTTCAGAAAAATCAAGTAATTTGCCCAAGGTCAGTCAGGCCTGACACCGAAGCCAATGTTTTTGTTCCCTCACATTGTCTCTTTTCTAGATACAGGAGCCAGCGGAGTCGATTTGCGTGGCAGCTGAGCATGATAGATTCAAGCCTGGGCAACTCTATGGGTATTTGCCACAAGGCTTCCGTGACTTCTAATGAACCGAAACAAAGCAGTTAGCCACAGATTATAATGCCACTGTGGTCCCATGACAAATGACAGAGAGGTTGTAGTAATGAAATCTTATTACTGCAAACAGAGAGACCACATCTGAGGTCTTGCATAGCCACATTTACCACTGTGGGGAAAAGAAATGAAACACCTGGGTAAGGGTTCCCACTGACTTTGGCAGTGAGCTAACAGGATTAAGAATATCTCCCAGAAACAGTGATTAAACTGGCAAATGTGTGGCACCTAAGATAAGGACCAAATATTTATTCCGGCAGAGATTAAATCTTTTCTTTTCCTGAATCTAATATGGATCTTGCAGAAAATCTGCCCAAGAATATATCTTGCTGATCAGCCAACTCACTGAGGCAGAACCGTACTTTGCCACTGCTGTCGCTGAAAAGCTACAGAATGCTGGTTTAAAGGTCTCCTTGCTTTTCCTAAAACTGTTCTCCATCCATGATTAATTAGTGACTCACCAGGTGAACTGAATCACCAGCAGTCCTTTCCATGACTCCAGGATTTATGTACTGGTTTCTCAGTGAAGAACAGTGGTGCAATAAACAGCCCACATCTGTGGGGTGGGCAGAGGAGTAATGGTGTCTGCAGTCATGGTTTCTTAACTCTTCTAGTACTTCCATTCTGCTAAGCAGGTTATGGCTTCGATTATTACAGCCTTGCTTATTTAGGCATGAGGGTAGTGGGCAGTAACACACGCATACAGCCTTAGAAATGAATACCACTTGTCCGAGAGAACACAGAAAAGTCATATTGCCATTTCTGAATTCCTCGTGAAACAAGGAGAAAGAATGAAATGGATAATAGAGTTATAGCATGAAAAGTACAAAAAGAACTCATAATCAGGTTCATTTATCCACGTATCATATTTTAAAGCTAGATGCTTTTCCTTGTGCAGAGATGTAGATGTTGTTTCAATAAATAGATTTAAGAAATCATGAGTAGGGTTAGTCACAATTTTGGGAGGTACATGGAGCTCTTTTCCCAGAGAACGGAACATGGGAATTGCAGGCATCATTTTATATTGCATACTATGTAATCAGGGCACAAAGGAAATACTGAGGTCCACCCCTGTATCTCTGGATCCTTGAATGCTCACAGACTCCTTTGGTTGATCAGTCTATATTAATTGCTTCTAAGATCAAGATTCCTTGGTTACTTGTCCATTCTTTTATTGGGTACAAGATGAACTGACATACTTAATGATAAATGGAAAGTTGAAGAAAGCCTGCATTTTGGAAAAATAAGTAAAGTGTACCAAACTATATGTAGAAACCAGTGCCCATCCCACCAGAAGTCTTAATTTGTTTATTTTAAGCATAGTAGGTGCTTAATAAGTATGGCATTTGTGTGTTTAATGAATACATGAGTGAATGAGTAAAATAAATGACTCAATCTGAGATTTGGTATAACTCTTTTCTATATCTTGATGTATACATATTCTGGTCTTGTTTTCTCACATTCTTCTTTTTCTTTCCCTCCTCTTCCTGCTTTTTCTCCTTCTCTTCCTCTACTTCTTCTTGAATAAAAAAGTAGAAGATAACAAAGATCCTGAACTAATATTGTGACTCAGTCTTGTAGAATGTGAATTATAACTGATATGGTTTGGCTGGGTCTCCACCCAAATCTCATCTTGAATTGTAGATTCCATAATCCCCACGTGTTGTGGGAGGGACCCAGTGGGAGGTAATTGACTCATGGGAGCAGTTACCCCCACGCTGTTCTCATGATAGTGAGTTCTCATGAGATCTGATGGTTTTATGAGGAGCTTTTCCTCTTTTGCTTGGCACTTTTCCTTCCTGCTGCCAAGTGAAGAAGGATGTGTTTGCGTTCCAGGCCTCCACAGCCATGCTGAACTGTGAGCCAATTAAACCTCATTTGTTCATAAATTACCCAGTCTTGGGTATGTCTTTATTCACAGCATAAGAAAGGACTGATACAGCTACTAAATCGTATTATCCTTGAATACCCAATATATTACTAATAATATGGAAAACTAGAGAAATTGAGCAAGATGTGTCCCTTCTGTCCTTACACATGCCTCCAGCACCCTGCAATGCTATGATGCCTTTCCAAGTGCTTCAGAGAGGCTAATTATATTTGAACAGTAAGGTTACATTTATTTTATGTCTCATTGTGAATACTAGTTCCAACTCTTTGTCATAACCAATTATTAGAGGAGAAGATCAGAGTTTTAATAGCTTTATTATGTATGCTTTGTGTTTTAGTACACTTCCCAGAAGGTGGATGATATCACAACCACCACCATCACCATTTGTATCTTTACTATTTGTGTTAGCCCATTCTCACATTGCTATAAATAAATACCTGAGACTGAGTAAGTTTTAAAGAAAAGAGTTTTAATTGGCTCACAGTTCTGCAGGATGTACAGGAAGCATAGCAGCATCTGCTTCTGGGGAGGCCTCAGGAAGCTTCCAATAATAGAAAATGGAGGAGGAGGAGTCTCACATGACAGGAGCAGGAAGAAGAGAGACACGGGGAAGATGCCACACACTTTAAACAACCAGACCTCATAAGAATTCATTCAATATCACAAGAACAGGCCAAGGGGATGGTACTAAACCATTCATGAGAAATTGTCCCCATGATCCAGTCACCTCCCACCAGGCCCCATCTCCAGCACTGGGGTTTACAACTGAACATGAGATTTGGGTGGGGACACATTGAACCCATATCACTGTCTTCATTGAGATAGTGTGACTCTTGTCAAATTAATTGCAGTTTCCCTTCTGATAAGTCTTTGTGGCCACAGAGGTTGTCTTCTGCTGTGTTGCATACGCTATGGTCTTGAATACATCTCTCTTTGGGTTACTCTGAGAAGCAGGGCTACAAGTAATGGGAAGCATGGCAGCCATCTAATTCTGAAAATTAGGTCAGTTTCACTGGCCACTACTAGGGGTACCTTTTCTGTGTGGTTTGGAATTGCAGATTCCTTATGTGCGTGTGTATGTATATAAACAGACACACACACACACACACACACACACACACACACACACACATATATATCTTCTGTGTATCCAGCTCCCCTGACAGTGCTTCCTAACCATTCTGTACCCCTCCCCTTTGCCTTGATTGTATGAAAATATGCAGACAAGCTCATACATATTCCCTCCTTAATTGTAAATCTGAATTGAGAAATGATTTTAAGGTCCAGTGTCTTAGTCTCCTCTCTTAGTAAACAGGCCTCATTCATCTTACAGAAATAAACTTTGCATTGTCATTGCATAGCTGCCAGGTAGTTCCAGGCCGGATACCCATTGAGGGGAGTTGAATGATGTAACCTGTGCTGCACAGCCTGTGAGAGCAATTTGGGTGGTTTATGCCATTCGTTTTTATGTTCAGGATGAAAGCTCATGGAAAAATACAGAATACTATTATTATCTTCATGCTGACAGCCCCCTCTGGGCACCTACAGGTTTATTGCTGGTTGGAGGATCAACTTTAAAGGGAGATAACTTGGTGGTTGGTGACAACTATGCCTTTTGTTTTTCTTTATTCCAGGAACAGGGGAAAATTGGAGTTGTCTTCAATATTGGCACAGTTGACATCTCCATCAAAGAGGAGAGAACCCCTGTAAATGATGGCAAATACCATGTGGTACGCTTCACCAGGAACGGCGGCAACGCAACCCTGCAGGTGGACAACTGGCCAGTGAATGAACATTATCCTACAGGTACATGTTGTGCGCTCAATGGTCCTACTCTTTTTGACTCTCTTTTTCCCACTTTTCGATGGTGATTTTTCTAGTGACTATCACCAAATTCTAAAACACTGAGTGAAACACACATTCATGATTTTTGGTATAAGAAGATAAGTTATCTCTTTAGGACTTGATCCAGTATAGGGAGCTTCTGGAGACTTTGCCAACTATGCACTGGACACTTTGTCAACCTTTGACTGGTACAGCCTGACTGGCTCATAGCAAAGACAGTTACTGCAGATTTTACAGGGCCTGCAGATGATGAGGGGTGAAGGGAAAGGACATCGTTATCAAGAATTAGTGTCGATAATCCTAAGATGGTCAATTTGAGACCCAGACTTTGTGGTGCCATTGAGTCAGGTGTGGTTGAAGGTGCAGATGCCAGAGAGAGACTCTAAGAGGACATTTACTGAACTTGAATTGACACAGATCAAGTCATGGTAACAATGAGAGAAAAACTACTAAAGGTAGAATTGTATTCATTTGGTGGACTTTGTTAATTTTTTTTTTTTTCTCTCTCACTTACCCTAAGCCTGCCTTGATATTCAAAGGTGGGTCCTAGTAGTCATTTTCATAGCAAGCATGCTGGTGTGGCAGGAAAAGGGGTTAATCATCTGTTTAAATTTTACAGTCAGGAAACATTCAGCAACAAATTCGCAGAGCCAGATGGCTCAGTCAAGGACAATGGGAGAAAAGGTTGCCTTCCTTACCAGAGATCATTCAAATAATCCCTTAGCTTTCCTTCTTGCCTCTCACCTCTCCCAGGAAGAATCCTGAGTGCTGATAGTAAAAGTGCCAGGAATGGAAGGGACAACCCTTCAGCAAAGGGCCGTTGGTTCATAACTGTGCTGTCCCCTGATGGATGCAAGAGAATAATCAGAACATTGCACTTCTCATTAACGTGGGCATGAAGTGACATGCAACTCTCTCTCCAAACTCCCCACAATTTTCTCACCACTTTCTTCTCACTCCCTTTACAGTGAGGTGGGCATAGTAACAAAGCTTGAAGCACATTTTCAGACGTCTAAGAGCCACTAGCAAATAATGGTTACACTTGTGAGAAATATACAAAGTAAATGTGACCATCTGTAGGCCAAGACTTTTGAATGGCTTGAAGGCTGTGATTGTACCTCCAAACCTAACTCAGCATTAATTTCCTTTAAAAGCCTATCAGAAGTATCTGTGTTGTTGGGTTGTTCGCTAGTAGCTAGAGTCCCCCTATCTGTTTAAGAATTGTGAGACCATCCGCAAACAGCATGCAAGACCCCCAAGGAATTGAGGCAAAAAGCTCCACCCACTCTTAATGTTCCATCTCAGTTTCCATAAAACAGCCAGCTCAGCCATTGCTGGGTGTCTCAGAATTTCTTAGATTACGGGCACAAAAATGCCCTTATGAGGTTATCTTTGAGCATTTGAAGAAAGTCAAAGTTATTAACAGCGTCTATGAATTTTTATCATCATTCAAATTCACTACACGCTAATAGACTTAATTTTTAAATGCTTCTTGCCTAATCCCTGATGGATGGAGGAGAGGGTGAAACAGCCCAATATATTAAAAGCTGTTCACAGGCTCATAGAAAAAATCAATCTCTCTCTCCATATGTGTTATCATTGGCCTTGTTAGTGCTGTTGAAGGGTTTGTTGTGTTTCTATTAGGAATTTCAAAGAGTTCTAAATTGATGTTAACCACTTGCCTTGAGCCAATATAGAATCCCACATGTAGAATCCACATGTTTGCTGCCAGCAATGAGAAGGCTCTTTAACAGTCATTTTAAAGCCACAGGTATGTAAGAAAATGGAAACTCTTGCTGTGTGCCTATCTTTTTGTGTCTTTAGTTCCAAATTATGGGTTGCTTCCTAAATGTTTTCAAAAGAGGATAAACCTTTCTCTAATAGCACGGCTTCCTCCTGCAGACTATTATCATCATTGGAAACTGTTATTTAGTAATCATATGTGTTATTATTACAGGACAGGGTACAGTAGAGCATTTATAAGTATGGGCCTTGACGTCAACTGGCTAGACTTCGGATCTTGGTTTCATCATTTGTGAGTCTAAGGCAGTTGGATTAAGACCTTGAAATGCCCTCAGCATTGAAATATTTGGTACGTCTAACCCAGCTGTAATTCAAAATACAGTAACACTGAACCATAAAATAAGTACAAGAATTTCTAAGAGTTTCTAAGAATTTTCTCCTCTGATGATTTCTATAGTGCTTCCAAAATGTTAGATTCTTTCTTCCCAAATTCTCATTTCCTAAAAAGTTATTAGCCCTCCCTGAGGCCGATTGCTAGTCTGGAAAACGAGAGTAATGAGAATACCTGGGTTAATGTGAAGATTAAGTGAGTTGGCCACATATAGAATGCTCAACATAATGCTGGGACAATTAAGTCAATCCTTAATAAATGTGAGCTGTGAGGATTACCAACATTTGGCTAGCATTTTAAACTGGGACAGATTTTTGAATACAGATTTCTTCATTTTGACAATGAAGTATCCTATAAATTGGATAGGGTAGATATTTTTTATTCTCCATTTCACATAAAAACAGAGACCCAAGGAGGTGCTATGCCTTTCCTAAGGTCACGTAGCAAGTGAAGGAAGAACTAGGACCAGATTTTCCTGTTTCCAGTTGGGCACAATTTTCACTATTGCTTTGCCAATGAATTGGGGGATTTTCTGAAAAAAGTATAGCTAGAAATGAGCATTTTTCTTCTTGTGTCATCTTTTATTTCTTTAAAGAATTGTCACGTCTCAAAGGTCACTTCCAATGATCACACAAAGGTGGTTATTGTGAGGTGTGGAGTCCAAAATGTTCATTTAAAAGTTTTATTGGCACCAGTGAGCCCAAGCTGTCCTCCTTACAGCAACGGCAGTGCACTCCCATGAAGCAGTTGAAAGAATACTGAGTAGTTGAAGGAACTATCCCCTTACTTTGCTGCCTAGATTAAACAGTTGTGGGATAAACTACATTGAGATTGACTTTTATGCTCCACTCTGCCAGACTTCCTAGGAGCGGCTCCCTTTTGGAGCCTTGCATACCTTATTTTCTCTCCTGCTTTCCTAATTTAAAGTATCATAAGAACAATCTGGCAATGTTTAATTAATTTATTTTAAATCATAAGATGATGTCAATGCCCCCTATGTCTGGTCATATCGCCTGGCGAGGCAATCTTGACACAGTTTCCACTAAAAAATGTGTCCTCTTTTTTTCTAAAGTCATTCTATTTTGTCGCTAACAGTACATTTAGAAATCACAAGGTTTTAGTCTCACTACTCACTTATTACTAATGTTTAAACAGTAAAGACATACAGAGTAGCTCCTATAGAACATTTACTTAAGTTATCTCACTCAGAGACCATGCTCTCAGGAAATTGTTTCTGCCTACCAGGTCTGAATGAATCAGCTGTGCATCAGGATGAATGGGTCAACTCCATAATTTTCTCATGGGCATTTATGGGGCTCTCCTGAATCATCCCACTGTGAAATATTTAGAACCCAGCTGGGCACAGGGCATGTAGCATTGGTTCTGTGAATCAGGGATGATACGGAATGAAAATAGTTCTATAGCAATCGGAATCTTTTATCACTAAATTCTGTCAGATGGAACTCAAAAGCAACTTCTTTCTTTGAACCTGAAAATAGAAAAGCTAAGAAACAGGAGAGGGAAATAAAAGAAGAATCAGCCCAGAGCTATCATCCAGGCACTGACAAATGTTCCTTATAAAGTCTCTGATTGTTGTCCCTACACAATGCAGTGGTAGGAACAAGGGAAGGGAGGTGAAAGGTGACTTGAGGATGAGGAATTAATTTTAGCCACAGTTCTAGGCCCCCTGGAAGGCTGAGCTGACTGGAATTGTTCAAGATCCTCTCTCTGCTGTGAGCGGGTGGCCGGTGGTACTGTCACTGCTATAAGATCCCTGAGCATGGTCCAGTAAAGGCTTTTCAGATCCTCTCTAGGCTTCCTGGGAAATACAGACTGATGAGTTGCTCCAATCTTTGCACATGAGGGCGTGCTGAAGAGAGCAGGGTCTCAACTAGCTTTTTTCTTGATACCAACTCAGTTGAATCACTCTTGACAGAATTCCTCTTCTTCAGTCTTTAAAATGCTCACGGATGACCTGTGTTTAAATCCTATTTGATCACCTAACTTAGTACCTGAAAAAGAGGTAAAGGTAGCTCCCTTTCAAGGATGCCAGATTAGAAAACTCTCTTTATATGTGAGTTCGTCAAATTCCACAGAAACTTATCTTTATAGGGCTTGGAAGAGAAAACACTGCTATAGTACTTGTTGATGATCAAAATACATTTATACGTTGTTACATTTGAGCCTCACTCCGCCCTGTGAGGGACTGGGTTTGGTATTATTACTCCTGCCATACCCATTTTAAGGTTACATTATTAAGGCTCTGAAAGGCTAAATAACTTGCCCAGTGTCACACAGCTTAAGGGGCAGAGGCAATAGTTTTCTATCCTGATCCTCAGACTACAGAACCTCAAACTTTCTGCTCACTTTCCTATTCTTCAGAGCCATGATTTTATTAATAATGATAGTATTTCCTTTTGTAAAAAAGTATTCTCGGCTGGACGCGGTGGCTGACACCTGTAATCCCAGTTACAGGTGGCTCACACCTGTAACTCCCAGCACGTTGGGAGACTGAGGTGGGCGGATCACGACCTCAGGAGATCGAGACCATTCTGGCCAACATGGAGAAATCCCGTCTCTACTAAAAATACAAAAATTAGCCAGGCATGGTGGAGCCTACCTGTAGTCCCAGCTACTTGGGAGGCTGAGGCAGGAGAATTGCTTGAACCCAGGAGGCGGAGGTTGCAGTGAGCTGAGATCACACCACTGCACTCCAGCCTGGCAACAGAGCAAGACTTCATCTCAAAAAAAAAAAAAAAAAAAAAAGGTATTCTCAAATGGAAGTGTCTGCCTGGACTAGTCTAGTAAGTAAGGTTTTTCAACCTATTGACATTTGAGGGTGGGCACATCTTTGCTGCGTGTGCGTAAGCGAGGGGGAGGGGTGCTATTTTGCCCATGGTAGGATGTTTAGCAGCATCCGTGACTTTTACCCACTGGATGCCCCTATCATGTTACCACAAATGCCAAATGCCCTCTGGGCAGCAAAATCACCCCCATGTAAGAGCCCCTGACTTAGAGAAAGTCTGCAATGTATTTTGTTTTAAATGCTCACCATGTTTTAGTAATTTAGACAGTACACATGGGTATAAGAAAGATTATTTTTGTCCACATCTCATCCTAAATTATTGAGACTTTAAAGGATTAAAAACAAGTCTATGTACTTGACATGATGCTGAAATTTCCCAGGCCTGGGGTTTTCATTAAATCGTAGCCAGGAGGTTTTCTTTCCGTTTCTTTATGTTTTTGCCTGAAGACATTTGAGGCCTTGCCAGATTTGAAGCGTGTATTAAAACAAGCCCCATCTACCTGTTCATTCATCCATTCAGGACTAGCGTTGCTTTCAGTTCAATAGGAGGAAAACCAGAGAGAGCCAGGTCCTGCAGAGGGGATAAGAAGTACAAATACAATCAAGAGGGAAAGCCGTCTTTGAACAAGGTTTCAGGACTACAGAGACACAAGAGCAACTAGAGAAAGCCTCACTTAATGAATGCGTTTGAACATTGTGAGGAACATTTTAAAACCATCTTACAAATAAGTTGCTCCAACATTCAGTCACAAAATGTATCAATTAATCACTCCGACTAGTGTGTCCTGAATATTCGCACTGCCAACTAGTCATTCTTTCCAATTTGTCAGAAATAAATTAGGATTCACATGTTTGTGAGTTTCTATTTCCAAGGGAATTTCCACATTATGCAGTTGGTCTTTGGGTAACAAAAAATGTTGTAAAAGAATGTTTTCAAGAGGTGCTTATGTATACATATTTATGTAAATTAATGGTCTGCAACCTGGCTGAAATTGAGAATCCCCTGGGAAGTTGAATAAATTGCCAGTGCTTGGGCACTGGGCTCAGGTCATCTAATTTAACTGATCTAGGGTGTGGTCCATGGATCAGCACATCAGCTTCCCCAGAGAGCTTGTAAAAATGCAGACTTTCAGGCGCCACCCCATACCTGCAAAACCAGAATCTGCCTTTTACCAAAATCCTCAGGTGCTACGGGTACACTGTAAATTGAGAAGCACTGGTGCAGGTATTGTTTTTTTGTTTTTTTTGAAAAGCTTCTAAGGTGATTATGTAGCTAAGTTTGACAATCACTGATAAGTAGAAGCTAAAAAAAATGCCTTTTTTTTTTCTTCTTTGAGACAGATTACCGGTGCTGCTCAATATGGTAGCTACTAACCATATGTTGCTATTGAGCAGTGTGGCTAGTATGACTCAGATCCTTAAATTGTTTTATTATGTAAATATTATGTCCTAGGCACTGAAGGCTTAAATAATCCTCACTTCAACACTATGAGGCTATAGGTTAGAGGCTAGTATTAGCCAGTGCAGGACTACAGTATGCCGTCTCTTATTTCCTTTTATGTGTTTTAAATCATGTAAACGATGGGCATTTACCTTCAGGTACCTTCTGAATTCATCTAGTGAATTTTCATATTATACAATCACAGGAATAATAACTCCACCCTATCCATCCAAGCAGCTGTTGGAGAGGCAATAGAGGGTGATGATTAAGCATAAGAGTTCTGGAGTCAGACTTTCTGGGTGTAACCAAGGGTTCCTGGCTAAATCACTCACAACCTGTTGAGAAGTTTCTCTCAACATGCTTTGATCTCCATGATCATATATATGCATTTTCTCCCATTAAAATCAACTGAATGCTCAGATTGACATTTTATATAGGACACTTCACAAAAAAGGAAAGTACTGGCTAGAGGTATGTTTCCTAAACAGACATGACAAACTACCCTTTCTTAAGCTCTATTTGAATGCTATGACAGCAGGGCTATGGTGCAAATCCATTAACAAGCTTGACCTTAAGAAGCTTGTTACGTTACCCATAAAATGGGGATTGTGTTCATTGTTCTGTCTTAGAAAGTAGAAAGTTCTTTGAATACCTTAAAGCATTGCATGAATAATTGTAGCTGCAGGTGTTTCGTCTGGATTATCTGCTACCTCTATACATTTTAGGTTCAGTTTTTATCTTCAGAAGACTTTCTACACTGAAGTTTACTTATGAAAGGTGATAGTAGATGACTAAGAGATTTTCCATCTTGCTTTCTCATCCTTCATGAAGAATTCCACAATAGTAGGAACGGTGCCAAAGTGAGGGACATGTGCACTGAATGAACACTTTGTTCCAGAGGTGGAGAAAGTGGCAGATGATGCCGTTCTCCGTCTCTCAGCCGAATTCACCCAGTTGATGATGGCTGCCGTCTGCCAAGGATTTATGACATACTCCCCAACTTCATGGGCAGCATCCTGCTTCGTCTTAAAACCACCCATTAGGACAGTGTTGGTCTTATTCCCGTTTTATAGATTAGGAACAGTCTGTGGGAGTTTAGCTTAGTTTGGGAAATGCTAGTATTCAGCCCAGGACCATCTGACTTAAGAGCCTTAATGTTTAATCAGTCACACTCTGCTCCTTCCTTAGATTCTCTTAAATACCCTGGAACAGTTGCATATCCTAGGAATTCTGGGTTTAACTTGAATCTTGACAATTTAGAATTTTTCTCTTAAGTTAAATTCTAGAATTCTCCCCTCAAATTAAATCTCCAGTTTCTGCCCAGTCTAGAAGTCAGCATTTTCTTGGGCACCTATACACATTTGCCTTTATCTATCTCATTGGTGAGGCCTCTGGAAGCCTTGTCAGCCTCTCTCCTTTTGTGATCTTGTTTTCCCTACCAGCGCCATATATATGCAAAAAGAAAGAGCTTTTAAATGAAAGTTTGTTTTGCCATTTAATGGTCTTGCTTGGGGAATGAGAGAGTGACAAGAAGGTGCTTAGTATTTTTTTTTTTTCTTTAGTTTTTGTTTTATCAAGGAAACCTCCTTTCTTCGCTGTGAATTCCAAGCCACAAGATAAATAGCCTTGTGTCTTATAAGTTAAATACAATTACTGCCATCAAACCTAGGGCCTTTTTCTCTCTCCCATAAATGTCTCTAAGAAGCTGATAAGCATTTCAAGGCAAAGTGGGGCTCAGACTAATGCTATATAACCACCCAGAAGACAAAAAGACCAGAGAGAAATACATAAAACATTTGAGAGAGAGGGAACGCAGGGCACATAAAAACTTGCGTCTAAAATATTAAGTTAATACATAGCTCAAGGTTATTTATAAAGGAATTAAACAACACAAAGGAGCTTTTTATGATTATGAAGATTTGCATCATAACAATTATAGTAATTAAAGATTATCTAGAATTCACCTGTGAACAGGACAATGCTTTTGGTCTACAGGGCTTCTGGGCAAAAGAATGATTTTGCTGCAACCTTCTGTAGGACTCGATAGTATGCACATTTGAGTCTGGGTCCTGGTTTACACTGTCCCCATGTTTAGTAGACTATCTTGGGATTTAAAGAAGAAGTTGGAATTTTAAAAATTAGAAGGCATATGATGTTTATTGAGTCATATGTTAAATATTATAAATATTATAGTCTAGGGACTCAGTAAAATGAATAATAAAAAATTTGAGGGTCACTTCTAGGTATGATTTAACTAGAGATAAAAGAAAAAGAATTTCTTAATTTCCATCCATAATGCATCTATTTTTATTAATATCCTTGAAATAATATTTTCAAGATTAGAAATGCAGCACAGGCACACTTTATGGGATTTTTAAATTAAACTTATTTGAAATTGTACGACATAAATAAAAATATTAGTAACATCTCTCTCTGTGTGAGGCATCTGTAATATACATTCTTCTGAATCAAAACAATCATCAAATCTTGCATAATTTTTAAGCTGGTTAGTGAATTACAAGTTTCCTTTTCCCGATTGTCACATGGAAGTTCTAGTTTAAGTAGTTAATACAAATTCTGGCCTGCAGAAGTTGTCTGTAATTATGAAAACTTAGAATTATTATCCCAGCCATAAAATACAATTACCCTGTACTGTTTTTCATCTGCCCTGGTGCTGGCTGAACACCAAGTGTCCTACCACCCATGCAAGAGCATGGTTTTATTTATAGGAAAAGTTTCTAAGTTCCAGTGTCTTCGACTGAAATTTTGCACAAGGTTGCAGAGTCTCTCTAGTTATTTAAAGTCTAAAAAGAACACTGAGCTTCTTTGAGAAAGGTGGTACATAAATATCCAATAATAATAATATATATTCACATACAGTATGTCATTTATAATTCTATAAAGCAGAGAAGGTAATGAAAGGTGCTCTATACTGTAAATCACTCAATCGATTGTAATCATATTGCAGCTCATCTCAAAGAGATAAAGACCTTCCACTCCTCTAAAATCCCTGTCAATATCCCAGCAGGCTGAAGAGAGGGGAAAGGAGGTCAGAAGAGGAAGGAGGGAATGAGTCAAGGACAAAGAGGCACTTTTAATCTTCAGTTCATGGAGTTAACATGAATTTGACTGGATTCCCAGTGATATTTACAGTTTTCTCCATAAGATGCATTTCTTTTCCACATGGTACTTTTACAGCCTCTCAGTAAGTCCCTGATGCTCTCTGTTGGCGTTGATGGCACAGTTTGCTAAGTGCCAATGGTAGATATATAGTACTACGTAAGAAGGCTTAGGGACTAAGTTTATAAGTAGCAAATGTCAATTCAAAAGAAGCTAAATGCTGAAATGTATATCAAACAATAGAAGTGAATTGATCATGAGCTAACAAAAAAAAATTATATTGTACTTCTTTGAAACAGCAGAAACACTGTAAAAGTCTTTTTACTATCTGCTATTGCCTTTAATGTAAAAAAGTATTCTCCTATCCTCATCAACAGGATAGGTCTGAGTGGAACCATTTTTTAATGCATTTATCCATTCACCTTCATTCACTATATAAAAATTTGTTCCACATCTACTTTATATGTGAATTTGTACTAGGTGATGGGTATATGTTGAAAAATAAAACACAGCTCCTGACCTCAAGGATCCTCTAGTGTAGTTGAAGAGAAATACAGGTACACAAGGGAGACATTTTAATACCTAAATTTTATTGAGCCATTATTAAGTGCCAGATGGGGTACTGAGTTCTTGTATTAAGTCTTCGCAGTAGCCCTAAGGGGTAGATACTACTGTTATCATTATTTCACAAATGAGAACCTGGAGGCTTCTCCCAGGGTCAAGCTAGCAAATGAATACCTAGAACTTAAGCCTGTATGTCTTGGAAGGCAAACCCAAAGCTCCTGTACACTGTACTGTCTTGAACCTACAATTCTACACAATGAAAGAAGGTGCTGTTATTGAGGTGAGATCTAGGTTCAGTAGTAGGCACACATAATGGCCTGATGGAGTCCGAAGACCAGACAGGGGCAAGCATGGAATAAAATTTGGGATGTGACCTTGAATTACCTGGAACAATGCTAATAAGCTGGGCTCCCCTACCTAGTGTGAAAGATGACATGACAACTTATACCTTTTACATTGAAGAAGCTAATAGCCATAGAAATCTTTCTTTTACTTAAAAAATATTTTTTTACAGTTTTATTGAGGGATGATTGATCGGCAAAAAATCCTGCACATACTTTTATTATATACAGTTTGATGAGTCTAGACATGTGCATGCACCTGCGATACCTTCGACACAGTCAATATAATAAACACAGTCATCACACATTATTTTACTTAATGTCATCTCCGCAGTGGTTCCAAGGCAGAAGTATTAATCTCCCTCTCTTATGGATGAGTAAACCAAGGTTCAGGGAGGTTGAGCACATTTGCTGTGGTCATGTCCACCAAGGGTCAGCCCTGAGATTGCACACAGATTTGGTTCCCCTCACACGCGCATCCCCATGTTACCCATTCCACTTTTCCAACTGTCTTCCAGAGCACTCCAGTTTATAGTATATACAGAGCTCAAATTCACTTTGTTGACAGATATAAATTCACATGCAAATGTACTATTATTTTCTACATTCCAGCACATGCAGAACACTCTGTAATCCCATTATTAAACGTTTACTGGAAATGTGCTTCTGCCTGATGCACGATTGCCAGCCTCAGTGTTTGTTTAATTAAACTAGATTTGTTTTCATTTTAATCACATCAGAGAAATGTGTTTTTCTCAGAGTTCAGTGGTGAAATCTTCATTTCAAATGCTTCCAAGTATCTGAAAACTGTGTATCCCAGAGGAAGGGATGAGGGTGTTACAACCTATCCTTGCATAAAATATTTCAGGAGAACAATATTAATAACAGGTAAGACTGGGATACACTATTTGTTCTGGAATCTTCATAGCATCCTGGAAAGGGTTGCTATTAATATTACCATTTTAGAGATGAGAAAACTAAGACTGAGTGGTTAAGTAAAATACTCCAGTGTTGCACAGCTAGTAGGTGGCAGAACCAGCATTTGGATGTAGACAGGGAAACCCTGATACTTTATTTAGAGATCACCAAAGCTTTTCCCGCAAAGGTCAAATAACAAGTAGCGTAGGCTTTATAATCCTATGTCATAAATATAAATATTATATTTGGCTATTTAATAAACTTTAATATCAATATAAATTATAAATATGATTTGCATGTCTTTGTTGCAGTTATTCAGCTCTGCTGTTATAGTGCAAAACCTACTCTAGACAATACATAAATGAATGGACACAGCTTTATTCTAACGACACTTGCTTTACAAAAGCAAGCTGTGATGAGCCAGATTTGCCCATTAGTTGTTGGAAGGACCTCTGATTTAGATCACAGATAGTTAGAAGCCTACAGCTTCAAAAGTATTTGGAAGCCTACAGTTTTTACTAATTCACCAGCTTTATTTTGTGAATTGTCTTATCTCTGTTTGGAATAAAGAGAGCAAGAGAATCTCTAAGTGGATGACTGAAATCCCTAGAGACACACAGAATAGTACTACCATGTATAGTGACATAGACGTACTGGTGAGGTTAATTCAGGACAAAGAAATAAAGGGATACAATACATAAGAGCCACAGGCGCTGCATTTACCTATAGTTAAAAATGACAAACAACAAAACAGCTAAATACCATTTTTCCAATTCAACACCAAAGACATAGATTCAATTCTGTCTTTATTTATGTTTTGCCATACCTTGCTTAGAGCAAGATTTCAAGATGACAAACAGAAAATGTTGTTTCTTTAGTTCTGTTACTTCTACTTAGTAAACTGTGGCGTTTTAAATATACCCCTCTCTCCTAAAAAATTGTGCATACCTTTCTTTTAAATTCAAGAATCATGATTAGCCACCTAGTCTATTTCTCATAGCCCTTATGCATAAAGGTGCCAGGTGATGCCTCGCATTGATCTTTCCTCCTACCCGCTCCCCGATATGTCTGTCTTCTAATTCTTAGAGAGCAGTCCCTTCATTATCTCAGCATTGGTTGTCCCTATCTTGCTGCTGAGAGCTTCCTGTTTGAGCTTCAGTTACATTTTCCAGCCATTGATCTGCTGTTATGAGGATGGACTAGCCCACTTTAGAAGTGGCTCAGCCCTCTTCCTGCTATTGAGTTTTAGAGATTTTAGAATCAGATCCCCTGTTTATTAAAGCAGCAAGACCAGGCTAACAAGTTTTTACAGTTGTGCATATGCCTAAAAGCATGTAGCGTTTAAAATAAATTTTGACCTATATCCTCCTATTCCCTACCACCCCTGGTAACCACCATTATACTTTTTCTTTCTATGTATTTCCTTTTTTTTTTTTTTGTTCCACATGTAAGTGAGATTGTATAGTATTTTTTTTCTGTACAAAGCTATAAAGGCTGAATAAGTCGAGAAAGCTAATGTACAGCATAAGGACTATATTTAATAATATTGCATTAATATTTTATATTGATGATTTGCCCAGAGAGTAGATTTTAGGTATTCTTACCATAAAGAAGGAAGGAAGAAAAGTGAGAGAAACGATTAGTATATGAGATGATGGGTATGTTACTTTGCTGGACTACAGTCAATTCACTGTTTATAGCGAGATTAAATATACCAAAACGTCTTATATACCTTAAATATATACACTTTTTAAAAGCCAAACTGAGGCACACTGGGTTTTTATTTACAAAATAGGGACCCCCTTCACAGTTTGCTGACCACAATATTGACTACAATTAAGTTATTAAAGTTCTAACTACCAGAATAGAAAGCATATACCACCAGATTTGGCTCTATAGCTCAAGAAAGGTGGCCACAGTTTTCTTAATCCTCTTTTAAAAAGGAAACAAACATAAATATTAAACTGTACAACTTAGGTTTTTGGAACTTTCTGACTTCATTGACTGCATATACATAACAGAAATATAAGTTATAATAAAATATAAGAAATAGCATCCTTGACAAGCGTTGACTATAAATAATTTACTTTTATAAGAAAAGAAAAATATCATTTACTACTAACTTTTAAGCTTTTACTTAGAAATTTTTTATTGAAACAAATATGATTTTATTAAGATATGTTTTATATTGGTAAGATGATTCTTTATTGGTCTCAAAGGGTGGATTTCCAAGTATAATTAAACAAAATGATATGTGGGAAGAAGAAGATTTCAGTATCCTTGACAGAAAAATAAATCTAAGATAGATATAAATGTAAAATAAAAGTAAATCTAAAATCTTAGACAGCCAAGGTTTAGAAATCTTATTACTTCATTTTTATACCTGTATAAAACTGTTGTGAGGTGCTGTTTCAAATAAAATAAAAATTTATGCAAGTAAAATACAAGCTAAAATAGAACTAAAATGCTTTTAGACTTTTAAAATGAATAGCTGGATTATTTTATTGAATTTTCTCTGTGGTATGGGTGTCACTGGAGCTCTAGAATTGGTAAAAATAAAGGCAATCCACAGAAAGAAAATATATTGTTTTCAGGGAACAATTGAGCTCTCCTGAAGGAGGCAAACCAAGTGAAATCTAATAGTCTTGCTTCATTTTGTGACTTTCTCCCACTATGACCTCAGAATTTTGAGCTTCAAGTAGGTCTATAAAGGGAATTTTGGAATACTCTTAATAGATCTCTTCTTGAAATAAGTCAACTAAACTGAGTGAGGTGCTTTGCCAACACATTAACTGAGAGTCCTGACCAACCTTAATTCCAGACCTTCACGGACAATTCTCTTGTTTTATTTCCATTTTCAGTAGTTGTGCGTAATTCTTCTGAGAGACTTGTTCCAAGACAACCTTCCTAGTGGTCTTATTGAAATGAGATAGTAGTTGTAGGTATCTGTAATGAACACATAGGCCAAAACAATATTGAGCTATTCAGAAAGTAAATCTAGCTTATTCTGTGTCTGCATAATTATGTAACTGTAGCTTTCTATCTGGTTACAGTGGGTTTAAATTTCTGATCAAATGAAACAATCAATATAATTGTACTTTGTTCCTCCCTCTTCTGGCTTTGATTCCTCGATTTGTGCCACTCTTCACCTCATTCTTCCAGTCTCTCCCTACTCCACCGGCCTCTGCAGCTAGTTAGAATAAGCAAGCTGTTGACCAAAGGGACCAAGAGTTTGAGCAATTACTGTATACTTTCGTATCTCACTGCCATTTGGAAGTAAAGTCCCAATTGACATAGCCAAACTGTAGGGACAGAAGCAACTCTAATATCTGCTTTTCTTTGTTTACAGAAACTGCTTGAATTCTCCTCTAAAAGTATTCATTAAACATGCTTCTCTATACATTTCTGTGGTAGAAACTGAATAATAGGACTTGAACCGTTATTCAGTCAAACCACATTTAAATCCAACAGGTTAAGAAAAGAGGAAACTACATATGTCTTTACTTACTGTGTTTAGTATATATCCTCTGTAATTCACAATCAAAAGTAAATCTTTGGATAGCCTTCTTGGGTTCTGGTTAGAGGAGAAATTTCAATCCTTGTTCAGAAGTCTAACCACTTGTGAGGATTCCAATGTGATTTTTAAAAGCTGCCATCCCTGATCATCAGAAATAAAAACATAAAACCAAGAAGATTGCAGACTTTTTTCTCACCTGTCCACCTCTTGTCCTAATTACACCTTATACTTACTAACGTTGTAAGTGCTTTTTGACAAGGCAGCAATGGTACATCAATAGATACTGTGTGAACTTGAGTAGGCAAATCGAGTCACTCAAAGGTCTTCTTTTAATCTCTTGGATCATTATTGCAAAGATAAAAGCAGGTTTCTGAAGGAGTGAAATTCAAAGGAACCTAGTAATTAGAATGGTGAAAATAGTAGGTCACCTGGCCATTTCCCTGCTTGGTTCAGACGTTTCTATACAATATGGACTAGTTTAATTTTATTCATCTAATTTAAAATGAGAGACTTTATCTTTCTTCCACCAAGATAATAGATCTGTCTGATTTCTCTTCTTTGACTTAATTTTTTTTTTCCTTCACATCTTTTATTATTAGGGATGTCAGTTGAAATTATTTTGAATAGTTTCTTTAAATCATGGATTTTTTTTTTCTTATATCTCACATCAAGGAGCTATTTCTTGTTGCAAGGTGCAAGGTTCTATGGCACATACAAAAGCATGGTTTCATTTGAGATATTTATAAAATCTCTCTATACACACATACCTAGCAATAGGAAAATATACAAAGTACTGCCTTTGCCCTAGCACGTAGTTAATATTCAATGAATATCTTTAAATGTAAAATCACCTGTAATCATTAGATATATATTTTTAATGTCATATTAAATAGCTAAAAGAAGGAAGAGACATTGCTATTTTATGTATATATCTCAAATGTTATAAAGGTTATAAGAACCTTATTGAACATCAAAAGCTTCAAAGCTAATAGTTTAATAGTTTGTTGGATACCTGCATCTTTTGAGGTGGCCAGTAGTTGTCAAGTTTTTGAGTATTCTTGAACACTTAAGATTTGTCAGTGTTTGGTTTCATTGTGTGTTGAGGAGGGAATTATGGAAATAGAATGGAGTAAAAATCTTAAAAAAGAAAAAGCACTGCTTCTAAGGTGATTTCAATTTCATAGGAAAAAATACCTTAAGGACTAATATTCAGTGCAGAGTAGTGGAATCTGGATGCCAGATAAGTATTTAACATTTGTGGATAATTTAACATCATCATTTGGCTACTTTCTTAAAAGTGTTTTTTAAAAGCCCTAATTTAAAAAAAAATGCTATTCTGGCCAACACATTTACAACGTGAATAATAACTGAGTCATGACATAACTATAAGTTACTTGTAATGATTGATGGTCACTTGAGTTGTAAATCACAGTATTTAGCAATAGTGGTTGTCCTTACTTTTGTTAACCCCTAAGTCCCTGGATCTTGATCATTTTTGGGTCTTTGCTCTAGAGTCTCGCTGCCATTCATATGCTACAGAAATGCCACTCAAATATCAGCTATAACATTCTAGGGAAATGATTTCTAAACTCTTCTTAATGAGTTTAAAAAGGCTGCTTTTTGCTAATTTAGAAACTTTAAAGGGGGCTGAAGAGGCAGTACCTGCTTTTTAAAAGCCAAGGTTGCAGGCTGGGCACAGTGGCTCACACCTGTAATCCCAGCACCTTGGGAGGCCGAGATGGGTGGATCACTTGAGCTCAGGAGTTCAAGACCAGCCTGAACAACATGGCAAAACCCCATCTCTACAAAAATTTTTTTAAAAAATTAGCCAGGTGTAGTGATACATGCCTGTAGTCCCAGGTATCTGGGAGGCTGAGGCAGGAGAGTTGCTTGAGTCTAGGAGGTGATGGTTGCAGGGAGCTAAGATCCTGCCATTGCACTCCAACCTGGGTGATGGGAGTGAAGCCCTGTCTCAAAACAAAGCAGAACAACAGAAAAACAGGTAAAGCCAAGGTTGTAATGTAGAACTGCTGTTTTTTTTTTTTGGTCTAGTTTTGATCTTTAATCAGTGTTTTGCTTTGTTTTCATTGTTGTTTGTTAGTAGGAAATGTGGTAGAGGAATGCCTTTCTAGTATAAGTATAGGTAAGGGTCTTCATGACCAGTATTCACAGGGTATTCATACCCTGCAGGGATATAAATGGTTCTGTTTTGTTTTGGAATTTTGGGTTAAGGATGGAAGTAAAAGCCCTGTTTGCTCAGAAAGAAAGAAGATAATCCTTCAATGCTCTTCATGAAATCATGTGTGGAATGAAAAATTCACTGATGGGGTGAGAGGTCTCAGTGCCAGAAAGTCTTACTAGTAAATTCAGAATTCAGCCTGCTGTTCTTACAGATCTTCTGTTTACTCCTCATCCAAACAGTGATGGTAAAAGGTCAGATAAGTAGCTCCTTGTCCCTTTAGGGAGCTACTTAACTACTGTTACTGCCTTGGAGTCCATCCCCACCTCATTCCCTTCCTTTTCCCTAGTCTAAGTCTAGAATCAAGGATCGGAGAAGCATCAACACATGCATCAACCTTTCTCCAATTTTCCTTCCCTTTCCCAGCTCCCTCAGCCTTACCCTTTCCCTCTCCTCTCAGGAACTGCACTATTGCATCTCTTCTTTTGGATTTGGTAATTCTTTCCTTAGAAAGATGAACAGGGCTAAGGCTAGGTAGCAGGGGCCCAGCTGTCCACGTCCCCATCCCTGGAGCCTTAAGGCTTTTGCCACACAAACCCCTTTGACTCTGGAGACTGCAACAGAGCTGCCTCTTCCCTCCTGCTGAGCCTTGATGGAAATACTCATAGGAGAGGGTGCTTCCTTTACCCGCTCTCAGATCCCTGTTCTTCCTGAATCTCCTGACTTCCTGGCGATATCATTTAGGTTTGTTGCATAGCAAACCACTCCAAAACTTGGTTATTTATTGGCTCACATTTCCATGGCTCATGTGGGTTTTTATTCTCTTGTGAGTTAGCTTGGATGGAACTAGATGATCTTGATAGCCTCATTCACTCCTCTGGGCCCTGAGCTCTGATGGCTAGGTAGGTTCACATGGCTGGGTTTCTTTTCTCATGGAAGAGGAGCCCAGACTGGCCTTCTTGACATTGCAATCTCAGGTGTAGGCAGCAGGAAAGGGCAAGCATTCATACATCAATGGCTCTTCAAGCCTCTGCTTATATCACATTTGCTAGTGGGCCATATGCCCAAGCAAGTCCCACAGTACCGAGACCAGCTCGGCCATAGAGACCCCCACCCAGGTGGAGCTCAAGGAATTGAGAAGCAGACCCCCAGATGGGGGCCAGCAGCCTTCTGAGCTGAGAGCCTCAGGGGGCTGGTAGCATTCTGGGCTGAAGGGCCTCAAGCAGACTCTGACCCACGTATTTATTCTCTCTAACAAACAGATGTTCAGTATTTTCTCATAACACAAAAATAAACCAGGTAGGCAGCTGGTGCCTGCTTACCAGTGATCACAGACAAACTAAAAAGTATTCTCCACGAGGGAGCCCTGGGGGCAGGGTTACATATCCCATGCTTAAAGACTTGTTTTAACCGGTATATGATATTTATATAATGTCTTGCCACTTTAGAATGCCCCAAATAGTTTTCCACTTGGTGGGGGGGGGGGGCTAAGTTTTCCTTGCCATCGTTCTTCCTAGCAAACAATATATTCTATCCTACACTCAGCATTTCTCAGCAATCGTATACTTACTTAACACTTCTCAACACCTCGGCCCACCCAGAACCTAAGGGTGAAAAGATGGATTCAAACTCTCCTGAGAGGAATAATAGTCTCACTGCCAAGAGGCATAGATTTTGAAATGGGATTGTAGCTGTTTTTTTCAATGTAACACACTGGAAAAGAAGAAAGGTCCTGGTTCTGATCATGTTTCCCTAGTAAACTTTCTCCTTCCAACCCCGATGCAGGTCTCCAGCTGAGGTTGGCAATCAGTGACTTTCACTAAGCGATTGTCCCTTCTTTTCTTTAGGACATGGCTTTTTGAAATTAATCTTGATTCTTTCTGCCATATCCCAAGACTTCCATTTTTTCCCCTTTTTTCACTGTATATCTGATCATTTTGCTTTAAGTCAAACTGATTGATTTTTAAAAAATTAAATGCTCATTTAAAAATTATCCTCATTCATGTTCCCTCTGGATGCTTTCAAATAGTTTAAGATCTATCAGTGTTATTTATAAAACGAGTTATATTTGTATAGGGTATGTTCTCCCCTTCCTCTTCTTTTCTTTTTAAACCAAGATAGTTATGTTATAAAACAGCCCCCATGCTGATCCATACTTTTCTCCAGACATTTCTCTGAGCTCAGTACTTTGTTGTTTATTGTTATACTTTATAGCCAGATTTGAGGCCATGTTGCAGTTCTCACAAACAAATCAATTTGAATTAATTTGCCAAGTAGAGTTAACGAGGCATTGTATGAATTCAAGATATACTATAACTGTTGCATTCCCTGAGGTTATTTCTTCTCTGGGAAAATTTTGATTCTTGTATCACATTTTAATAGTGTATATCTGACCTTTGAATCTTGCACTAAATGATACATGGCTGCCAGCTGGTTTAATCTTTGAAAAGCCTGAAAAATTCTATGCAGCTGAACAAACAGGAGCATAGACAATTCTTTAATTAATTACTTTATGGGGAGAGGGTTGTCTTCAGGATCGATACTCTCTGATGCTTACCTGTGCTAGGAATTCTTTGTCTAATGATGTTCTAAGCAGAAGTTTGAGAAACAACTTCTCAAACTTCAAAATAGGGAAAATATATTTCTTAGATGGTCTTTGAGGTCTCCACAACCTAAAAATTATGGACCCCTTCTCTCAAATTATAAGCTGTGAATCCCAGCAAACTCTATTCCCAGAAACTGTTTTTGTTTAATTATAAGACGGGAAAGCATTTACTCTAAGAGGGACCTCAGTGATTACCTGAAATTCCTTCACTCCCTAAATGGACATCTACATCTGTCACTAATATATTCTTTAGAAAAAGGAATTTCCTTCAAACTATAAAGACCAATGTAAACAAAATAAGAAAATTAAATCTCCTCTCACCCGTCACACAGGTGAGGACATGGTAATAGAGTTCTTCAAAGAGAACTCTAACTTCTGGGTCTTAGATGAGTAACCTTACAAGTGCTTAAGGAACTTGAATTCTAAGCCCCTTTAATGTTTGCTCAGAATAGAAAAGTAGTTTGGGAAAAGTCCTAAATTTTACATCGTATAATAGGATGGATCTCTTAAACTCGAAACTGATATATCAGACTTCTCCAGAGTTTCATTTGACCAAAAAGTTGGTATACATTTGCTAGATTTAACAAAGAATATGGTGATGGCTGGGAACTAACCTGGGCTCATTAAAAAAAAAACAAAAAAAAACCTTGTGCACAGTGTATCTTCATTTCCCTAAAGAACTATACTGTAATGTACAGAGAACTATGAAGGGATCTTAAAGAGACCTACCTGTGTGGTCCAACAGTTAAAGCTTTTTGATTATGCTGTATCTATTGCTATGTAACAAGTTACCCCATCAAGTTTGAGGTAAACTTTAATAAAAGTAACATTTATGATCTCATAGTTTCTATAAGTCAGCATTTGATAGCAGCTTCGTTGAGTGATTCTGGCTTAAGGTATCTGCTGCGTTGGAGTTGGTATGAACTAGGGCTGCAGTCCTCTGCACAGTGGAAGATTACCTGGAAATATTTTAAAATCTTTCACTCACATGGATGTTGACTGGAAGCATCAGTGACTCTTTGGCTCTGTTCCTTGCCTTAAGTATGTTTCTACAGAACTTCTTAAGTTTCTTCATGACACGACTCTAGCTTGCTCGAAATGAGTGGTCCGAGAGAGAGCGCGCCTCTTATGACGTAGTCTATAAGACCACACACTGTTGCTTCTACCATATTTTACTCTGTAGAATCAAGTCACTAAGTCCGGGCCACATCCAAGGTTGGAGAATCAAGCCTCACCTCCTACACAGAGGAGTTTCAAAGTATTTTTAGATATTTCATAGCTCCATCGTAGTCTTCCTGTTCAGGGACTAGAATGAATGCACAAAAGATATGCTTATTAAATTTGCAGATAACACAAAGCTAAGAGAGGTATCGCCTACCAGAAACAAAAATCTTAAAAGGTAAACATTTTCTTATCATGTCTGAATACCGTTATGAAACAAAAGGAATACATTTAATGACATATGATTAAATATCTGTTTGAAGTTCATAAAGTGTGTTGCATGAATGCAACATGGCACAATTTTTTGGGGGAAACTATTCAACTAGAAACTGTCTGGAGTTTTAGTTTGAAGCAAGCCTAATAATGTGGTCCCGTTATGACATGGTTGTTTAAGCAACTGTTGAAAATCAGTATACTTGCCAGGTCTCCTGTGGGTGGTGACTGGAACAGTGATTGTTACTTTTCGATCTTTTGGGACTAATAAGTTCATTCTTAGGCATGGCGTTCAAGGTTGGTCTAAAATGCCTGTAATTTATAATAGGATCCAAACGGAAGGATTATACGGCATAAGTTTATTGAGCATCAGAGATATTAATAATGGTGTGACTTTCCTGTTCACGGGATAAAAATGCTCCTGTGTTATGCAGTGAAATTGTCCTCCCAAACCTCTCTGTCCTCCGAGCTGTGTGGGGACGTCACATGTGTATGTTAAAATGAACACATTTTTTAAAAAGTCAAATATTCTGGCAGTCTGGCTTCAAAAACATTTAGTTTGATGTTCTCTACTTTGACATAAAAAAGAAACAAACATGAGAGGAATGAAAGGAGATGGGGATGGGGAGTGGGAGGAAGAGGGTAGTTAGAAATGAAAGGAAGCAATGACACTACAGAGAAGCGGAGATCACACGGAGGGTGGACACGCGGGAAGGCATGGATCATGGGAAAGAGTGAGCCCCAAAATAACACTGTGGCTTTTGCAACAAGGAGGAAATAAGTGATAAGAGGAAAGGCACCCGGGGAAATCTTGAAGGGATCATATGTCAAACAGCTGAGAGCAAACATTAAAGCTTTATTTTGAAAAGGATATTTGAAAATGTTTGACACCAAAAATTCTGTAGGGAAGTAATTCTTGTGGAGTTTGCCTTCTTTTTAATTTAACTCTTCTGAATCAGGTACTTCTTATAACAATAATAACAAATCATATATTGAGGGCTTATTATGTACCACACATTTGCAAACTGCTTTACATATATTTCCTTTGAATTCTCACAGCAATCCCATGTTGCAATTATTATTAGGATCCCCTTTTAAATATGAAGAAACTGGCCAGGCGTGGTGGCTCATGCCTGTAATCCCAGCATTTTGGGAGGCTGAGGTGGGTGGATCATCTAAGGTCAGGAGTTTGAGACCAGCCTGACCAACATGGTGAAATCCCATCTCTACTAAAAATACCAACAAATTAGCCAGTTCTGTTGGCATATGGCTGCAGCTACTCAGGAGGCTGAGGCAGGAGTATCACTTGAACCTGGGAGGTGGAGGTTGCAGTGAGCTGAGATCCATTGCTCTCCAGCCTGGGCAACAGAGTGAGACTTCATCTCAAATAAATAAAGAAGAAGAAACTAAAGCTTAAAATGCACTGAGGCATGGCTACAACTAAGCGTGTTTACCAGAAAGAAACTAGACAAAATTCAGACATTGAAATCAACTACTGTAGCATCAGTGCATATTTCAGAATAATTATAGAAGGAAAAAAAGTGACAACAATTGAAGAAGGAAGGTACATTTTATAGTCAGTTTATGTTTTGTTAATTTACAACATGGCATTTGTGAGAGGGGCTCTTCAATTAAAAAAATGGTGCCAGGTTGACTTGGCATGTTGAAGAAAGTTTGATTTGAAGTTGCTTGAAAATATTCTCTTAAATTATAGGAATGAAAATTTTGCAATCACCTGGGCCTAGTTCTATTAATCTACCTGTGATTGAAAGTATCCCTGATAGATGAGGAGAAACCCCAGGAGAAATGAGCTTCAGGAACTGAGTTACAAACGGCCTCAAAATATAGAGAAAGGATAGAGATTGGTGATACATGTTGTAATTATTGCATTAAGGTAAATCATTTTAGTATCAATACCTCAGCAGAAATGGATATTTGATTTGTTTAGGGTATGCAAGAGAAGTCTAATATTAACATGTATGCAAAAAACATGTCTATTTGACCAGCAACAAAGGTCAAGAAATAGGGACATGTTCATTCGGACAGCTGGATGTAATACACCAGGGTTACATCTCTAGCATGGTTCCATTCCATTCCATGGTCTGTAAGATATTTCAACATAATAGGCTGCACACGGTGGCTCACACCTGTAATCCCAGCACTTTGGGAGGCCGAGGCAGGCAGATCATGAGGTCAGGAGTTCGAGACCAGCCTGGCCAACATAGTGAAACCCCATCTCTACTAATAATACAAAAAGTAGCCAGACATGGTGGCATGTGCCTGTAGTTCCAGCTACTTGGGAAGCTGAGGCAGGAGAATTGCTTGAACCCCAGAGGGAGAGGTTGCAGTGAGCCAAGATCGCACCACTGGACTCCAGCCTGAGCAATAGAGTAAGACTCTATCTCAAAAAAAAAAAAAAAAAAAAAAAAAACCTCAGATATTTGGACATGATAACTAAATGTCTACAGGGTCATCAGTGAGAGAACATAGGCAGAGGCTAGAGCTCAATGAAAATATCGAGACTGAAAAAGGTTTTAGAAGGCTCTCTGGGCAAGGATGTACCCTCACTCCCTTCCCCACGCAGTTTAAACCTCTTTACTGGGAGAAATAACTTACTTACATTTCTAAGCCTTAGATAAGTGTTAGGGAAAGATCCTAAGAATTAAAATAAATCACAGACTCTCTCAGTTCCCAACCTCTTTTGGCTCCCCACAAGCCGAGCCCTTTCCTGAGTTACTGCACTGAATTTGGATAAAACCATGCAACATAGATATTACCTTTGTTTTTTAATAGCTGGAGACACCAAGACTCATCTAAATTAAATAAATTGCCCAAGTTCACAAAACCGATAAATGTCTGATTAGACTTGATTCAAAGTTTGTCTGACTCCATATCCAATGTTTTTTTCACTCATTTTTGGGCCATCTTTGCTTAAACAATTCAACTAGCACAGCCTAGAGTTGGTAGATCCATACTACAACTTTAATTTAGAAAAGAAATGATACTGTCTTCCCGTATATATTTGACATTATCAGAACATATCCAGAAGACACTTAGAGGTGAGCTTTATCAGCCAACTCAGTGTATACCAGGATGATTTGCACTTCTTTCCAGGGTCTCCCTGGCTCAAGGAACCACTTAAAAAGCTCCCTTACTTAATATTGCCCTTGTGCTCTGGGTCTATTAATTTGCTTCCCCCAAGCAGATCCGTTTTCTGTTCCAAGACATTAATTTATTTACTTTGGCACATTAAAGGATCAAGGCTCGCAACATATAAATAGTTCTTTTTTCTTCTACCCAAAAGGTGTATACTGAGGATAAATGAGATGGTGCTTATATAATTGCATTTTGAGCTCCTTGGTTGAAAGATACTTCATAAATTCAAGATATTCGTTCTTTGCTGAAATCCATCTATCACTTACAAGTGGCCAAACGTTCTGGATACCCTTTGGGTGCGCAACACCTCCCTCTCTGACTCTAAGAGAGTCTGGGACAATGCCAGAAATGTGGCTAGAGCCAACCCCAGAGTTTCTGGAGTTCCCTTCCTTTAGTGTGATAATATTTTCTTTGAAACTTAGAAAGTGTTATTTGGTGAAAGACACATGGCAAGAACCTCTAAACTGCCCAACTACTTGAGGGCAGCAGTATGACTACATTGATTTTCTTTTGCCTCTGGCTCTGATACACGGCATTTGTTCTTTGACTGTTCATTAGACCCACAGTCTGATTTTTTAGTGTTAACAAAGCAATGAAGGAAAGTTTTTTTTCCTTTATTTCGGTGCTCAAGACAAAATTCGTAAGTACCTTTGGCATTCATTTTGCACAGATGAATGTTGTTAGGATATTCCTATTAGCATGTCCACGTGCTTGACAACATTTCAGGTGGTATTAATAGTCTACCTGCAAGAAAGTGCTCTCTGCCTGCCTGGTGCAAATTGGCAGAACCTTTAAGCCACTCTTTCTCAACTTAGCAGCAGTATATCATCATTACCCATGGCGGGACCAAGAAATCACATTTGTCAATGTCCGAACTGCTCTTTTACTTTCAGTGGTTTTAGAAATCCACTTTGTTTTGGAAATGGGCTTCGCTGAGTATATTTTAGAAGATACAGAAATATATAATGTGATAGATAAGAGGTTTAAGGGATATTTAGGATGTTACATTTTCTATGGTCAGTTGATCTTTGCAAAAGGACTTTTGTGGGATCAAGTAGTACAGGGTCATCTTTTGAATGAAGGACTGATAAGGAAGTGAGACGAGGGAACCGCACCATGGAACAAATGTGCTTGCTTCTGAGCCTTAGAAAAGAGTTGAGTCATAATAATAGTTTAAATACGCCATACTCCCTATTATTCCATACTAAGTCCTATGGCAAATTGAGAAATGGGGAAACCGAGGCCAAGTGACTTGCCCAAGATCACACAGCTAATAAGTGATAAAGTGAGATCTCAAAACCAGGTTTATCTCCAGAGCCCATCGTCTTAACTCCTAGGCTGTATCGATAATGGCTTTAAGAGTATCAGTATACCTTCTAATAAATAGGACCCACGTTTGGACTAATAAAGTGTAAGCATAGTGTTGTAAAAGTTATGTTCCATGCTGTACAAGAGTTCTGTTTTTCATTTTTTCACTTGAAATAATTTTATTCCTTTGAGACTGTTAACAAATGTCCAGTCTCACCTTAGGGATTGCAGTCGACTGTCCACTGGGGCCTACTCAAGGGTCAGTTTGCTTTCTGAGTCTTTCCCTTTTATCCTAAGTGGATTCACCCAAAGTAGGAAATGGGAAGTTAGAGTGTAAAGGTTGGAACTATGAACCAGTTGGGCTTCAATACTTTCACCTCAAAGCATTCTGTTCTTCACAATATTATAATTCCACAGTGCACGTGCATGTTGTACACGTCTCCAGGAGTTGAAATGCCTGATATTAGAGCCAATGGTCCAAATGAGAACGACCAGAGGAGGCCAAATGTATAACTCTCTCAATCCCTGATCAAAAATATGCAGGAATAAACACACACACATATATTTAAAGTACAATAAAATGGGACTAAGATTTTTTTTTCTAAAATCCAGTTCTATAGATGTGTCGGATCCACAGAAGTAATTTAAGAACTGTTTATTTGAAGATCTCTTTGTGCAAGTTATAGACTTCTCAGTGTGATTAAGAAATGACATTATTACATTTTTTGTCCTATTAGCAATGCATGTATGCCTCCTTTTAATGATATGATGACGTTTACTACCCATAAGGCCATTCTTGAGTATAGCCATCACTTTCTCTTGAAGAACTAATTTCACTCTTTTTGTTTAAATGTACATACATACTTGTTGCTATATGAAATGTACAACTGAATATCATTAAAGATTTAATAAGAATGTATATGAATTTGGTAAGGTTTGTTCAGCTTTTAGAGTAGCTCTGTATAAGAATACTTATATTTAGAAGGCTGTTTGCTCTTCAATCAAAGTAGCAAAGAACTCATTCTCATGCACATGTTGCTAAAACAGTTTTTACTAATGCTTGAGATAAATTTAAATAAAAACCAACAAGAACATGAAAAGAGACTAAGAACAATGTTAATGCGGCAATTTAAACAAATTTGGTTTTCCAAATGACCTTCCATCTTTCACAACTTTTAACAGCATTCAAGATTGCTATCCTTAGTGCCAGATACTATCAGTCTGGTGTGGAAAACTTAAAACCTTTTTCTAAATGTATTTAAAGCTGAGGTGGAGAAGAATGACTCCCTGTCACTTTCAGAAAGGTCTAAGGTTGAATCATGGCCATGCTGTCCTTCCCCATGTCACACACTGCATATCTAACAGTTATCTCCTTTCCCAGCCTGCACCATGCCCCCAGATTATCTTCTATGGCACTTTACGTTTGAAAGAGAGTAGATGATGGGGGTGGGGATGCTTAGGAGGGCCAAGAGCCTTATGTATTTAGAGGAAGTGAAGTAATACAGCTTTTTAATTTGGTGCATATTAAATTCTGAAAAATTGGAATTTTAGTTACTTCTGATTTTGCCCCGCATTTTGCTAAGAATATTTAGCTTTATACTTGCTATTGGCTTCACTAATCTATTCCACAGTGAGTAGAATGAAGGTCATTACTGTATTTAATGTGTAGCCAACAATGGCAGATACAGAAAACCCAAAATAATAGAATATATTCAAGGCCGATCTGGCGCAAGCCAATTACCATCTCAGTATGGTATTCTGTTGTGTCTAAACCCCTGGAGGATGAATGACATCCTTTATGATATCTCACCTGTAGGGTAGGATTATGAGTTATAGATGTAGGTTTTTTTCAAAAAGGTACACGTTCTTTTTCCATGAAAACATCTAAAAATTTTACCCAAACTTAATTTTGAATGAATAGAATATTTTACCAAGATCTACCAAGGAAGAGCATTATAATGATCTCTCATCAGTGGCTATTTTAACAGGTTAAACTAACTTCTTCCACCATGGGCTTATTAAGTTGCCTTTCTATTTACCCTGCTTGCCTCCTGTCTCTATTTTTTTTTCTATAAGAAATAATATTTTGAGGAAAATTTTAAATTATCCACTGCAATTCAAAACTATTAATTGTTTGTTGCATTTTATTTCTTGATATGTTAGTATGTTATACCCTGATCCAGCCAGATGTGGTCCCAAAATGTAGGCTAGAAGCAGATCCATAGTTGCCTCTTTTATGCGTTCTCATTTTTTTTTAATTCCTAATCGTAAAGATATGAGTCAGCTTCTTAGAATAATTTGTCTATATGAGAAGTGAATGGGGAACCTTGTGAATGTCCTCTGGTATTGCTACCTGTTACCCATCCTGCACCCCACCTCCCCAACACAGAAGGTAGGTACCAGTTTATTCTCATGTGGAATCTTCTCAGCCAGTAACAACTCCATGTGGAGATGGCCCTACAATTGAAATGCTTTAGCATGCCTCTATTCATTTGGGCTGATGCTATATGCAATTCTAATAGTCTTGATGGCTTTTAGACTTCTTTTTAAATTGTTTCCAAGCCACCTGCTTTGAGATTTTTCTTTCATTTTTCATATTGGTAATTTGGAATGGAGTTCTCCAAGTTGCAATATAGACCTATGAATCAAAAGTAATGAATTACAATTCACTAATTTCTGCTAGATCAATGTGAGGTTGGTTGATGAGATAGAACAGTTCCCAAGGCATGGCTTCATTATTTTGTTATTTGAAGCATATTCATTAAGGGTGTATCTCCATAGCACCACTCTTCAAGTCTGTCCTAATTTTGGAAACCATTCAGGAGTGGTAATAACAGTTACAAAGGAAGAGGGGGGCATCCTGGCAGTTAAAACCATTATGTTTGAGCCTTGAAACTAATTAGATATTTCATGCTTGGAAGAAGTATTCCTAACAGGCTTTATGAATGGATGCTTGTTCAGGAAGGACCTCTCATAGGAAGATAAGAGAAAGAAAAGAAGGAGGGAGTGAGGAAGGGAGGCAAGTGGGGTGAGGCTAGATAAATACAGAAAATCAGTGTCTATTATAAAATACAGGTGCTCAAAAGTCTACAAATGTTATATTACTATATTTATAATTACCTCTATTTCCAAACATTGACTTTGAGTTTCATTGTTATTATTTTTTTTTTGAGGCAGAGTCTCACTTTGTCGCCAGGTGCCAGGCTGGAGTGCAGTGGCGCGATCTTGGCTCACTGCAACCTCCGCCTCCTGGGTTCAAGCAATTCTCCTGCCTCAGCCTCCCGAGTAGCTGGGACTACAGGCGCATGCCACCACACCCAGCTAATTTTTGTATTTTTAGTAGAGTCAGGGTTTTGCCAGGATGGTCTCGATCTCTTGACCTCGTGATCTGCCCGCCTTGGCCTCCCAAAGTGCTGGGATTACAAGCTTGAGCCACCGCACCCAGCCGAGTTTCATTATTTTTAAAAATGTGGAACAAATCTGGAAAGATAGTGATATAAAAGGCCATCTGTACTGATCTACCTATTTGAAATAGGTAATGAGATGCCAAAACATTCTTTATGGAATAACAAGTCTCCCTTGGCCATCAAGGCTTACATTGTCGTCTCTGCCTTCCCTCTGTCAGAACTTGAGAGAAGAAAGGAAGGACATGGCCCTATGTTTCTGATGGGAATACAGTAGATTAATAGTGGAGCGTGCGTGACTGTGGAGCTGGGCTCCCTTCTCAGACCTGAAACTGATCTGGCAGGTGAATTACTCATGGGTCAAGAAGGTCCTTGTTCCTCAACTGGCCCAATTAAGGGGTGGTTGGGATGAGATGGAGAGAGAATGAAGGTAAACCCGTTTCCATAAAGGGCCAGACCTCTTAAGGATTCCCATCCCATGCCACTTTTCCAAAACACAATGGAGTACTGCATGGCTAAGACTAACCTGACCTTTAAACTATCAGTCAAGGGCAGAGTGACTTCAACTCCACCTCTACTAAAGATAAATTGATACCTATCTCTAAAAACTTCATAAACCAAAAAACCTAGGATGTTTTTAATGACTTACTGACTTTTCAGATTGTTCTTTAAGCTGTTTTTTAAACTTTAAAGGCAACACTGATAATGAACGGTTCCAAATGGTAAAACAGAAAATCCCCTTCAAATATAACCGGCCCGTAGAGGAGTGGCTGCAGGAAAAAGGTAACCGTCATTAAAACTTTCATTTTAAAATCATTTGATCCTAAACCCTCATTTTTAAAGCCTGCAAATAAATGTTCCTTAAATGATAATCGCCTGCTGCATAAATGACTGTTTTAATTTTCATTATAATTTGTGTCAGCTTCCACCTGCCATATGTTGATAAATCATGCTATAATACATTGCCATTAAAATACAGTTAAAGGGACTAACTTCTAGCCTGCTGTCAGCATGACAAACACAAACAAGAAATTCCAGGAGCCTCTAAAACAGAAAGGTATTATGGCAATTTAACCACTGCATGACATTATTTATTAATTTGTTTTAAATGACCTCTTACACCAAAGCTTTCTAAAGAAATTTCAAAAGTACTTTTTAAACTTACATCTTCAGGCTGTTTTGGCTTGTAGCATGGTTAACAAAACAAAAACCAAAACCATAGATTGACTCTTGTAACTTAAACTGCTTAAAACAAATATTATAAGGGGAGCAATTTTTTTTTTTAACATTTGTTCTTAAAGAATGAAAAAGATGAATTTTGCCTTTAAAACCCACAGAGGCGAAATTATTTTATAAGAGATTAATTGTGTCCTAGTTGCTGACTGAAACTAAAAACAAACTTATTTTACACTTTGGTTGTGTGGATACCCTTGTGTATTTGATGTTTTATGCAACAAAAGTGTAAGTAGTTAACATAATGAGTTGGAAAAGAAAAGGTTCATGAAAGGCAAAACAGCAGTTTCTGATTTCCTGGAGACAAGAACCACGGTTAATAAAAGAGGGCAGCGGTTATAACTGATGTTAGAATTTTCCTGTGTAGCTTCAAGCTGTTAAGAAATAAACCATTGGCCGGGCGCGGTGGCTCACGCCTGTAATCCTAGCACTTTGGGAGGCAGAGACGGGCAGATCACGAGGTCAAGAAATCGAGACCATCCTGGCCAACATGGTGAAACCCCGTCTCTACTAAAAGTACAAAAAATTAGCCGGGCACGGTGGTGCGTGCCTGTAGTCCCAGCTACTCGGGAGGCTTAGGCAGGAGAATTGCTTGAAACCTGAAGTTGCAGTGAGCCGGGATCGCGCCACTGCACTCCAGCCTGGCTTTAGTGCGTGATTCTGTCTAAAAAAAAAAAAAAAAAAAAAAGGAAATAAACCATTGTATTTCAATGAAAAAAATATATATAAGCAGATATTTGCTCTTTTTGTTGTTACTGAGACAATGTAAGCTACTCTTGTCTCAACCCGTTAAGGGAGTTCTTAACATTTGTAGAGATCTCATTGAGTTATAGAGAAGAAGTAACCAGGTATATTACTTAGTATACAACTTAAAGAACAAAGGACAACTACAGTTTTAAGTTGGAGGAAAACATTCATTCAGATCTTTAAACATGGAAAATCCTCACGGAGTCTTAACTGTTTGCCCTGTTTTTAATGTATGTGGTCCAATTAAAAATAAGAATAACTCTAAAAAGCAAATAATTTTGTTTAGTAATCATCAGCTCATAAAGTCCCTTTAACATTAAAGACAATGATTGCCTCACTTTTAAACAGGAAAAAGCAAACTAGATGCATGTCTGAGTCTCATGTGCCTGAGAAACTTTTTTGTTTCTTTCAATTTTATGTTAATAATATTTTATTTTCCTCCATTGCCTTTTAAGTCTAAGTTTAATAGCATGCCAGGCATTTTCATTTGTATAAACCATTATAAAGTTATTAGTAGGCTTTTAGTTTTTCTTACAATAGAATCGTTATCCGTTGGCTTTCACATAAAAGGATGCTTTCAAATACACAAGATGAAGGGCTGGGATGTGGGGAGGGGTGGTTGAGGTGGGACAGAGGAAGATATCTTAGTTTCTTAATTAAATATATGTACAATTATATATGCATATAATATTGAAAAGAATTATTTCCAAACCCTGAGTTTCTCTTCTACAGTATTTTCACTGAAAAAAATTTTTGTTGTAATTTGGGTGAGTAACATCTATTCATTCTATTGTCTTACCTCTTCCTCTGCCTAGCTAACCTTCCCTTCAAAAGAAATACAAAATATATACAAAAGACTTGTAAAGACAATGATATAAAGGGTAAGGTGAGCTGCATTTGGAAGTACTTGGAATGCCTCTTTGGAGTTATTTCTGTCCTTGGGGAGGAGAGCTGGGCCATAGCATTCCCAAGTCTCTTTTCTGGCTCTGTCTACTATTGACTAACTTTCTGACCTTAGACAATCCACTTAACCTCTCTGTATCTCAGATTTCCCATCTGAGGACAGGAAAAATAATACCGCCTATTCCCCAAGGGTATTCTGAGGTTTAATTAATTAGTCTTTATGCAACACTGACTGGAGACATGCAAAGATTTAATTTAAGCAGTATGTGAACTTGATGTCCAAATGAGGTAATAATTAATGACTTCCAAGACGATGGGCATCTAAAACAGAAAGTTACCTGCTACAATTCCTGTACTGGTGTAACCAAACTTTGTGTTACTTAAAATAAAATAGTTCTCAGATTAGGATATACACACATAAATATGCATATGTGTACGTATATATATATGTGTGTGTATATACATATAATGGTCAGTTATTATAAAAATCTCATTGATCGTAAGCCATGAATGAAAACAATGAGAATAATGAGATCTGGCACTGATTTTGGGAAATCTTGAGTAAATGATAAAAAGAAACTCTCTGGTCAGTTCTTCACATTATTCATAGGGAACGGATAGTGATAGTTATTTCTGTTACACACTAACCCCTTTTTATCTGAGAGAGAAATTCATCAGAGGAAGGGATGGCAGGAGACTGAGAGTGCTCTACTGTTCCTTTACTGATTGCTAGCTTTGGCATTAACCACCTGATCCAGGGTACAGGGGGCTAGAAGAGGGTTTCACCACAGCAGAAAAGCAGATCTAGCCAGAAACAGACCATGAAACAAGCAAAGAGAAAAACAAATATTTCCTATGACAAGATGAACAATTGAAACAGAGACAACCCTCTTTACTGTCTCACTCCACCAGTGTCTTCTTCTCAAGAAGTGATTAGTCAGATCTCTCTGGGAAAGTAGCTGTACTCAGGAGCAGAAGGGCAGTTTAATCTTGTAACCCAGGAAACCTGCCTTGCCTTTCCTGATGCTTGGGTCAGTCTTGAACAGGCAAAGAGCCCTTTGTGGAGTGAACAATGGCAACTGGAATGAAGGAGATTCATCATCTCTAGCCAGTGTAATTCAGCTTTGCATTTCAGTTTACTCTGACCCTCTTTTTATTTGTAAGCATCGGCATAATAACACCACTGGAGAAATAAGATGAGAACTGTTATAGAGGTTATCATTGTGAAGGATTTTCAAGAATATTAGAATGTAAGAAAGATTTTCTACCTGTAATCAAGTATAACAACTGTTAACTTGTCACCAGTGCTGAACTATATACAAAATAGATGAATAAATATTATGACTGGCCAGCAGTTGTGTGCATGGAAGGTATCTCTTGGCATAAAGGCTGTCTAATGTAAGATACTGACTTTTTATCCTAGAAATCTCCTATTAGGCAGCAGCTTCTCATTTATTATGATAAGCTGCTTACAATGCCTCTATGGGGTTGATGGAGAATTTATTTTCTCCTTCCATCATTTCATTTCTTTTGTAGTAAGCTCAGGGCTTCCAGAAAAAAAAAAAAAACCTGTTATCAAAAATAAACAGTAAAGAGGCATGAACTCCAGCACATTAGTGTTATTGTGCATTGAACTTTCTGCTGCATTTTGTGTGAAAAGTACGGAGTACAAAATACAGACAATCATGCATATGTACAGCACACTGAATGAAATGCTGAGAAAATGATAAAAATCTTTTAGATCTGTTTTGATTGTACCCTTGTGATCTGGGTAATTCTGTAATCATTAAGGCCAGCAGATCCCGTTTTCAGGTTCTGGATATTTTTATAAAGTATAGATCATTTCCACCATAACAAAATTCTCTGGCTAATTCACCATACTGCAGTGTTCAAAGCTTCCAAAGGGATATTATTTATAAATCATTCTTGACTAATAGGCACTATGAGTTGTTCAACGAGCAGAATTGACGCTTGTCTAAGGAGTATCCTCTGAGCAGATGAGCATTCTCTTCTCTGCCACTTCCATTTCTTTCACTGCCATACATTGAGAAGGTATTTCACATTATACACCAGCAATTCAAGGACAGGTCAAAATAGTGTAGCCTTGAAGACCATGTAATAGTGGTAGATTTTTAAAGCCCAAACATCACAGTGTCTTTCTATTCGTATTAGAAATTATAAAGCAAAAACCTCAGTTATTAAACACACTCTCCTTTTTATTAAGTAGGCAAAAATAACAAAATTGTTTCTAGTTATTTCTTGCTAAAGTACTTCAGGTGATTAGATTGAGTGGAGCATTGTTTGATTACTAAGTGGAAAAAATTAGGAAGGCATATATTTAATTCCATTAATAAGCCTTTTTTCCTTTCTTCATATAGAAAAGCAAAATGAAGTAATCTGGAGGAATAACAGTAAAGAAGGCCTTAGCATGTTGCTGTCCTGATAAATTGCAATAAGTTTTAAAGAGCTCTTTGCATTTTCTTGGGAAAAATCTCGCACTTGAGAGAGATTTTTATAAATTGAAATAGTTGGGAGTAATTTGGGTTTCATTCTGATACTTTTCAGAGAAGTATAAATGGTGTCAAAGTGGGAACTCGAAATAAAGTAAACTACTGATATCCTTCAACCCATTAACATGCCTCTATATCATTTTAAGGAGTTTTATGTGTTGCTTTCTTCATTAATACCCATCCACTATTAAAAATTTATTAAATCTGAAGGGCAACTTCCTCAGGGCTGGAGAATTACCAATATGCTTGTATTTCATATTGAGGGAATAATTTAGTTTTGTGACCATAATCCATCCTCCCAAAAACATATTAATAGAGATAGGAATTTATCTCTCATGATTTTTTTAAACAGAAGATAGAATATTTTGCGCTATGAAGATTTAAAAGAAATGATATTTTTGGTGACTAGAATGTTCATTTTTACAAGTATGTATGCAATGAATCCAAATCTCTTAAACGGAATTAAATTTCAGCTAATTATTAGACTGTTTTTAAATTTAGTTTTCTGAGTCACCTCACTGAGGTTTGTTTTGCTTTGTTTTGTTTTTTTCCATATATAATTCTTTTCATTCTCATTATTTTACTTTGTAACTTTAAAAACTAATGCAATAGGTATCTATAATTTACTCTGGTCATCACCTGATTTGAGTGTTTCTATCATCCACAATTATATACCCAAGAAGACTGTAATACCTCTTATCATTGAAGCAAGATTTCTTCTTCCTCACTATAAGGAAATAAAGACTTGGTTGTTCAAGTTATCAAAGATGTTCAGCTAGGCAGTGGAAGAGATAACCGCAATGAGATGTTACTTGCTAATGTCAGTATTGAGTTTTTGTTGTCCATCTTTTCCTCCCCTTCAATTGCTCAAGGAAGCCTGTTATAATACCTGGTCCATTCAGACCAGGTAAGGCAAACAGGGAAAATGTATGAGAATAATAATGTTTCCTCCACCCAACCCACTAGGCCGGCAGTTAACCATCTTCAACACTCAGGCGCAAATAGCCATTGGTGGAAAGGACAAAGGACGCCTCTTCCAAGGCCAACTCTCTGGGCTCTATTATGATGGTTTGAAAGTATTGAACATGGCGGCTGAGAACAACCCCAATATTAAAATTAATGGAAGTGTTCGGCTGGTTGGAGAAGTCCCATCGATTTTGGGAACAACACAGACGACCTCCATGCCACCAGAAATGTCTACTACTGTCATGGAAACCACTACTACAATGGCTACTACCACAACCCGTAAGAATCGCTCTACAGCCAGCATTCAGGTAGGCCTTTTTCCAAGTATTAATTGATTCTGCGTTTTTAATCTTTGAAACATTATTATCACGGTCATTGTTTTACGTAGTTAAAGACTTTGAATTACTATGTAAGAAGGATGCCTGCAGATACTGATAGTAATAAGAGCCAGGAGAAGAGGAAGGTGAGGTCATTGCTAAAGAAGTCATAAAAGCCTGTGGCACTCATGGGTTGTTATTCCTATCATCTTTGTCACTGAAATGGTAAAGCTGTTATTCAAAATGAGCAATGGAATATACTTTCGGTATGAAATACTCTTTCCTTTAATTGTATTACCTTTTCTTTTCAAATTGCAGAAAGGGAAAGGTGGGGAAGGAAAATTTGTCATCATGTGAAAGGCTATATCCTAGTTCAATTTCATTCACTTCCTCCAGATGGCTTTGCTATAACATGAATCGTTCATTATTGAGGTCAATGGGTACCATTCAATCAAGGGCAGTTAAAGTTAGAAGTTCAACTAATCCTTGTAAAATGCAGTCTTTATGTTTGTTATCAAGTCCTGAACAATCATGTGTCAGGTTTTTGTCCATTTTGTTTTCTTTATATTTGATCAAGATACTAATTACAGTAGAAAATGTGAAGGTTTGAGTTTAGCTAAACAGGAAGTCCTTGGTTTTGTGGCAATTTTTTTCCACTTGAAAGTAATTGTATCCAAGCTAAGCTTAACACTTTGCTGACTCCCTTGGCATTTCATAAATCTAGTTAGTAGGGAATAGGAGGTTTACTGAGTGATTAGCCTTTAATGCTCTGGCATACCGTAAGACACTCCAATTGCTTGTAAGAAAATTGCCCCTGGCCTAGTTAGTGTTTACAGAAAATTCAGTACATTAGCACTTGTCTCGTTTGCTTCTTAGTTTTAAGACATTATCCAGGAACTCAACTGAGTCCTCAACATCACCCTTACATTGACTCTAATGGACATTGTAAACTTAAAGCCAGTCATCAATTAAACCCTCTATGTATTCCCATTCTTCAGAATTAAATGTATGTGAGTTAGGTAATGGTGTTTTTTCTGTTGCCTTCCTATTTTTTTTTTTTTACGTTGAGCAGAAATATCCAGACAGCTCTTTACATGGCTCCATAGTAACAATTTGAAATTGTATATGTTGACAATGTCATCAGACCAATTTTATGGGTTTCAAAAGGCTTCTAAAAACCTGGTTTGCATCGCACTTTTATAGTCACACATGCTATTACATGCATACCTATGCACATGCTCACAAGAAAAAAAATAGCTCTTCTCTACTGATATTAAAGCAATAACTCCTGACACCCTGCTCTACTCACTGAAAAGAAGATAAAAGGCAATATGTATTTCTATTATGACTCTCTCTAGCTCAAGAGTAGATCTGTTTATTGTTGGTGAAAGGATAGTTCTGTCTGCACAGGTCTTGGCAGACTTGTTTTGTTTCTGTCAGAACATATTCTGCTAACTCTGTAGGAAGCAGAGAAGCAAATGGCTTTTTTGACAGAAGAATGGCTGGTCCCGTAGTTCTTTTTAAGGCCAAATTTTCACTGACCTTGAGATGATTCAGTGTTACACAGGGATTCAGAAACCAAGCCACAGTAATGATTGGTTTTGGGTTTTTCCTCCTGTAGCACATACGTAAATGGGAACTAACTGGGGGAGTTCCTAAACTCTTTTCACAAACCAAGAAAGTGGGAGCTCTGGGAGAAAAGTAGGGTACAAGGTACAAAATCTTGCTGCTGATTGTAACTAAACTTTATAGAATTTACGGCCATATTGGAGGAGGTGAATGTCTGGGAATGCCTTCTCCAATCGCCTCTCTCTGGTGTGTGTTTCTTTAAAACCAGTAATAATTGAACTCCATCTACATGCTTTTCCTTTTCCTTCTACCAAATCTATAAAAATGAGTTATATGGGGAGGCCGAGGTGGGCCGATAACAAGGTCAGGAGATCAAGACCATCCTGGCTAACACGGTGAAACCCCGTCTCTACTAACAATACAAAAAATTAGTTGGGCATGGTGGCACGTGCCTGTGGCCCCAGCTATTTAGGAGGCTGAGGTAGGATAATTGTTTGAACCTGGGAGGCAGAGGTTGCAGTGAGCTGAGATGGCGCCACTGTACTCCAGCCTGGTTGACAGAGCGAGACTCTATGTCAAAAAAAAAAAAAAAAAGAAAAGTTATAAACCTGTTGAGACTCTTTAGTTTTAAGGATGTGTAAGAATATCCTCTTGGAGGAAAACCAATAGCCTACCAGACTTGATTAGACTGGGATGAGGAATTAAAAAAGCCTTGGATTTTCTGAAAAGACTAATTAGAGGAAATAACTTTGTTCTTGCCAAGTAGTCATCAGAACTCTGCCCTGTGTCCCATAAAAACTTAAAAGCCTCATCTTCAAGCCTAGTCTGGTCTTAAACACATTCTGTTGATCACATCAAACCTGTATTAGGACTGGGGACCCAACAACTATTGGATTGTATTCAAGATTTCTGACAATTACCAGACTCTAGAGACTGCAGGTAAGGAAGGTCTGTCCTGGAAGCATTAATACGCCTGTGTGAGCCCACAATTTTACTTCTCTTAGATGAAGAGGGTTCATAAAGTTCTGATCTCTAAAAGATACTTCAGAAGTGAGTGGGGGATAAAAGATAGGGAAGACTGGATTTCATACTCACCAGGACCATTATTCACTTTTTTAAATCTATATGTGAAGTTATACCTAGAAAGTTTTCCAAATGATACCACTGTTCTGTCCTCTTTTGTTTAAATACCATTGTTAAAGCAAACTTTTCCTACAATGAGACCCTCTAGGAGAAAGAAAATAAGCATGTGAGTCCACCACTATAAAAACCTGCCTGTTTGAAAATCCCCCAGTTCCTTCTTAAAGCATAAGTGAAGAAAACATCCTTTCAGGAGTTCTTTTCTGGTGGACCTCCATGAGTGTTGATTTCAGATCAAAGAAAAACTGTAAACTGCTTTCAGTGCTGCTCTTAACTGTGGGTGAATATGGACAAGTAGTTTTTGAGTTGGTATGTTTTTTAGTGCTATAGCCTCTTAGAAGAAATCACTGCTTTGATCTTTCTGATTCCATTTTGTTACAGGTAAGAGTGTAGAACTATCCGTGAATGACCTGGATGATGTTGATTTACTCATAGCAATCATGCCCAAGCATCAGGTCTTGATCCTATATTAAGGAGGATGTCTCTAGATACTCTATTGAATTTTTAAAAATTTCAGATGTGCATTGAGAAGGCAGGTGTGTGAGTGACAGTTCTCAAGTAAAGGCCTGGCTCCATTGGTACTCAATAAATATTTACTGAATACATCTGAAAACAAGAAAGGCTTTATTGCCCACTTTAAAGTCATTTAACAACTGAAGGTGGCATCACTTGAGGAAAGGTTTTTGTCCACCATGATCAGGGTGCTTTGGCCAAATTTGTTTTCAGTGGTAAGGCTACAGCATAGTGATTCGATGCATGTACTTGCAGGTAGAGCAGCTGGGTATAAAACTTTGTTCATTATCATATTAGCTTACATGACCTCAGACAAGTCATGTAAGTTTTAGTTAACTATTTCTATGAAAGAAACAAGCCACCATAACTTGGTGGTTTAAAACAATTATGTCATTAGATCTTAAAATTCTGTGAGACAGAAATGTGGGCAAGGTTCAGCAAGGCAGTTCTTCTCCCCTATCTAGAGAGTTACTATGTTCACTCAGCAGCTGACTTTGCCTGAGGATCTGGCTTTATTCACACACCTTGTGCTTTGGTGGGTTAACTGGAAAGATGGGACTCAGCAGGGCCCTTTTCCCTCTCCATGTATTATCTGGGATTCTCCTTGTGGTTTCTCCAGCACAGTAGATGGGCTCTATTTATGGAGGCTCAGGGCTTCCAGAGAGAGTCCTTTCACGGGCAGGAAGTAGAGGGTGCCAGTTTTTTACAGGCTGGGCTAGGAAACTGGCAATGTGACTTGTACAATATGCTACTAAACAGTCACAGAGCTTTCTCAGTTTCAGAGGAGGAGACATAAATCACTTCTCAGTAGGAGGAGGAGTAGCAGTAATTTGCAACCAACCTAACTCTACCACATTGTAAAGTAGGGAGGGTGGTATACTTCTAGTGGCTGTTATATGATCATCATAAGGATAACTGAGTTGATATAAGTAAAATGCCTAAAATAAGTATACCATTCAGAGTAAGACTGCATGTGTTTTAACCATTATTATTATATTCTATTTTCCACAATTGGTGTATTAAGTCAAGATCTTCTTCAGCAAATATCTACCTCAGAAAACGGGACTGTGTCTAGTAGTGGCTATAGTTTAGAGCAGGGCCTAGGAAGTTTGGGGGGAAAGACAGATTAGAAGGTGGGTCCAAGTAGACTTTAGGGGCTGAAATTAGTCCTGGCAAATCAAAATTTCTATGATCTCAGGAACAGACTTCTTTGACACCTCACTACCCATCTTTAAATTTCTCTTTTATTTTAAACCAACCTAGAGTTCTATGGGTCTTTGAAAGTATGTTCTGTTATGTCTATCCACATATCTTTTAGGGCTACAAAGAAGAGAAATCTAGGTTCCTTATACCATCGTGGAATTTACAATCTAAATAGGGCAAGAGGGTTTGACATGAGCTATCCATATGAGGTGGTGACTCATGAATGGCTCTTTTTGTTGCAGATGGCAAGTGGTCCATGGGGTGGCTTGACTGGATCCCATGGACTCATTCTACTAGGCCTTGTTGTAGAATGAGTGCCATTGGACAGGTGGTAAGAGGAACTTATTCCTGGTTGGTCAAATGTCAGCCAGAAGCAAAGTTGTTAAAGGCAGAGATGATAATCTCTGGGAGAGATCGCCAAATCCAAGTAGAACAGAGAATGCATAAGATGGAGTTTGTGAGTAACAAGGGGTCCAGAATCAAATTCTTGGCGGGCAACTTTCCCAATTTGGAGAGGGCCCAGAGGGGTAAACTGAATTGGGCTCCCCCTGTGGCTCTTACTACCAGAAATGCTCCAATAATTGCACAAGTACTTCCTCTACAGCTAACTCCAATATTGGTGGGTAATTATCATGGTGCTGATAGGTCAGCTTCTAAAATAATAGAAAAATTCAACTCAGTCTACATTCAGATTCCTTGGTCTTCCTTCATGATAGGACAAAGTGAGAAATAAGAGTCTTTTACCCACTAAAGTGTATTCTTTTACCTCAAGCCTCTATCCCGAGTTATCAGCAGAAAAACAAAACAAAACAAAAGTGTATTCTGTGCAAATCACCATTTGGAATCATTTATAAACTGTTAGTTTTTTCTTTTTCTGTGCCGGGCATTGGTAAAGTCACCTTGACATGGGCCACGGCTGTCTGAAAATTGCCAGAAAATCACAATGCTCAGCCTGGATTGCAACTATCCTTATAAGTAGTCGAAATTAAAAAGACTTACTTAAGAGGTTTGTGAGATTTCATTCGCATCTCAAGCTTCACAAACTTGGTGGTTGAATATAAACCACTTTCAAAAGTTCCAGAAGGAAGCCACAATTTCTCATGATTTGTAAAAATCCTTACAGGGAAAGTCCTTTTAGCTTTTCAGTGTCGGACTGGAGACAGGAAGAAGCATGCTTCAGCCTTGATACCGACGATTACGAAACAAAGAAAACACTTTGGATTAAAATGTTGATCCTGCGCAATGACAGTTCTGGGGAGAGTCTCAGTGTGTTGAAGAACATGGGCTCTTTCATCAGAATTTCTAAGTTGGACTCCAGGTTTTTCCAGTTACTTAGCTGTATGTATTCATCTGTTCTCACACTGCTATAAAGAACTACCTGAGACTGAGGAATTTATAAAGAAAAGAGGTATAATTGACTTGCAGTTCTGTATGGCTTGCAAGGCCTCAGGAAACTTACAATCGTGGTAGGAGAGAGAGGGGAGTTGAGGAAACTGCCCACATAATCCAATCCCCTCCTATCAGGTCCCTCCCTCTACAATTCGAGATGAGATTTGGGTGGGGACACAGCTAAACTCTGGTACTGTATATCTCTGGTCAGGTGATCAGCCTCTCTAAGCCTCAGTTTCACTATCTGTAAAAGTGGCCTCACAGTACCTTTCCCATAAGCTCCTTGTAAACAGTAAGTCAACGATGTGTGAAAAGCACCCCATAAGATTTCACTAAAAATTTTCACATGAGGAAACCACTTCAACCTAAGAGACTCTCCCAGAACTCACAGATCTCCCTCTAGCTTAGCCTTCCTGGAGGGCCGGATAGGCCCAGGAACAATTTTGTTTATACTCATACAAGCTCACAAGGACCAGGATCTCTTCTAAGGGCCCCAGACTGAATCAGAGCCCCAAGCTCGTCAGTTGGGAGACACTGCTCCTGGAGACTGTTTCATATCCTGGAATGAGAATTGGCTTTGCTGAACAGTTATTACACGTAGACTATTCTATTAGGTTGAAGTATATGCAACCATCAATTTTGTAGATCACCATCGTCAAATATTAGCATCATCATATGGTTCTATGATGACACACAGATTTATGGCATGATGCTATCAATGGCACTTCAAGACCCAGGCTAGAACCTCAGATTTTCTCCAGATCTTCGAATGATCAAACTGCCTTGCACTGGGATACAAGATAGATGTAACTTATCCCAAAATACTGCACCATAGCAGGATGTAGATCACACTGAATCAAAAGTGGTTATACTTATCCAACGAATTATCCCCTCTGGGTTCTTCCACCTTTCCCTGCTGCCACCAGCTTGAGAGAAATGAGACAAGGAATCTATACAGTTTTCATCTCCTTACTTTTACCACTAGACAACAGAGCCTCCAGGGGAAGTTTATTTTTAGGATCAGGGCTCAACTAATATTGATTAATAGCCTTACATAATGTGAGCCTCTAGGGTCTGTTCTTTTCCTGCCAAGCCTCATAACTGGAGAAGGCGCTGAAGATTTGTCAGTCTAATTAGACTTTAGCTGCCAGCCAAGAATTATCTTCTGTCTTCTCCTTACCCTTACACAGGTACTTTCTTTCTCCCTCTTAGAGAATAATTTGTGGGGAAAGAAATTGCACTCTAATTTACTTGTTGCCTGGTAAGATTCTCCAGTGAAATTTACTCTCTGGAATTGCATATTTCTAACAACAACAGAAAAAGGAGCTTGATGGGTTTACCAACCTCTTAAAGACTTACATGTTGGCAGTACAAATAGGCCAGTGAAAAGAGTGCAGTGTAGTTTCTTTTCATCCTTCTTTTAATTCTTAATTTTGTGGATGGAACAGGCACTTCCCCAAACTAGGTCTAGTCAGTGAAAGGATCTTGATGGCAGAAGGGTCAGGCTGGAAGTCTGAAAGCTTACCAGGAGAAGTCATAGCGATGCCCTTCAAATGAGGGTGTAATATTTATAGGATGGAATTTCTACCAGAACTACTCATAAAGCACTGGCTCTTATTTATATGCATCCGAGAAGCTGGGAGGGAAGTGGGGTCAGTTCTTGACTACCCATGGGTAGAGGTCGCTGAGTGTTTTTAAACCTCAGTGTGGTTTTTCTGATTACCTAACAGATGATTTAGCCAAATCTAAAGCCAGAATCCTTGCTGTGTGGCATATGGTTCTCCTCCTTCCTATTGCTCTGACCGTATTTTCCACCACGGTGCTCCAATCACACAGGTCTTCTTGATCCTTCTTGAACACAGAGCCAGGAGAAGGGTGAAACCAGTGAGGCAGGATTATGCAATTGTTGGCTTAGATTTTCATCTTAAAATGGATATTTGACATTTTACTTTTGCAGATTTTTTTTCCTGCATTAATATTGATTTAAAAATATTTCAGTAAAATATGATTGATCTTGAAAACAAAGTCTTAGCAAATCGGCCTGAAATCTTACACCTTCAGTGAGTGCCTCATTCAATCTTCCCAGCCCTGCCTGAATGTGCCAAGCATGCCTGTGCCTTTTTACTTGTCAGTTCCTCTGCCTGCAACAGCTCTTCCCTGCTATTCACAGGACTCACCCCCTCACTTCACCCAGGTTTCCGCTTATATTGCACCTTCCAAAAAGGACCTTCTTGACCATCTGTAAGATACAACACTCTATCACCTTTTCCTGTTTTGTTACCTTTCATAGCACTTATCACTACCTGACATTACAGCTCATATTTATTTATTGTTTCTATTTACTAGAATGGGAGTTCTAGGATGGCAAGATCTTTGTTTTAAGCACAATAACAGCACAGTGCACAGAACAGAAGTGAGCATAGAGTACTAGTCAGTGTTGGTTGAAAGGCACAAATAGTCAACCACCCACCAGTACCTTCTCAGGGAGTCCCCAGGCCACACAATACTTACAGGCTGAATCCAAGTACCCCCACTACTTCCCAGGGCCCACTCCCTCCTGAGGTTCACCAGTGAGAATGGGCAACACTCAGTTTGCTGCTCTTAGATCTTTGCTTTAGGAATAAGGAGTCCCAGAGATACCTTCTTGTCTCTGGTATATCAGATTATTTTCGTTGGCTTCCGGTCTTGTTACCTAGCCAGAAGCAAGGGCTAATTCTACCACATAGAGTTTTCAAATCATTTTTGGAAATGTAATATCACCCAATTTACCCTTTCCAATTTCTTCTTCCTTTTCAAATAACTTAATTCTCCTAAAACCCACTTTCAAATATATGCAAATAAAAATTAATATCTCACTGCTTCTTTCCATTGGTAAGGATGGAAAATTAACTTGAGGCTTTTTTTTTTTTTTTTTTAATTTTTTTCTATGTGTTTGGGTTGATTGATAGGAGTCTCCTACCTGTTTCCAGTAACTGCTTTTTTTTGTTGTTTTTTGGTCTGGTGGCCGAATATATTGTGTGAGCCTCATTTATTCATGTCTGCGAACCTGTAATTTGACTGGTCCCATATTTACCCATTTTTAAATGATAATTTGAAAGAACATTAGTGACCGAGGAAGGAGCAATATCTGTGTTGCTCACCATTGGACATTTAGAGCTAAAATGGTGCCTGCCACAAAGCAGGGCCCGAAAATATCAGTTGAAGAAAAATAAATGTGTTAAGTGAATGAAAGTAAAGCAAATACTTATTATCAGATTCAAGAGGCAGTGGGGGCCACTAATATTTATTTACATAGTAGGCAATGGCAGTTATGAGGAAGCAGGCATCAGGTGACTTAGCCCGTGACTGGAGAAGTGCTTAAAACCATTACTCTAGGCAGACCTTCATTTCTAGCTGTAGAATTTTGGCTAGGGTACTTTCTGGAGCTATGTTTTTTTGTTATCTGAAATATGGGGATTATTTCCAACTTCAAGGGTAGGTTAAGATAATATAAGTAAAGGGCTTAAATGGGTGGGGCGCAATCAAAGATTATTATTATTGCTGTTGTTTTAAATGGGATTACGATATAGGTCTCAGCTGATAAAGCAGTATTGCAACTAAATTTTGTTATTTTATTGCTAATTAGTTTGCAGTCTCTGATATGGCAATTAGCTTCCTTGGGCCTATGCTCTTTCCTTGTAAAAGAAGTTTTATTTTAATAGTATGTAACATAGTGTCTTGCACACACACAGGGACAGTTGAATGTATGAATAAATGAATTAGAAGTAAAAGAAAGGAAAAACTGAGGAGAGGAAGATAGCAGAGATCCTCTGTAATTATTGCTGTAAGAATTATATACCCATATCATGGATTTATATGGCTTATACATCTATGTAAAAGATAAATTATAGCTGGCCCCCTCCATAGGTGGGTTTGCATCTGCATTCAACCAACTGTGGATCAAAAATGTTTTTAAAAAACTGTGTCTGTACTGAACATGCACAGACTTTTTTCTTGTTCTTATTCCCTAAACAATATAGTATAACAACTATTTACCTAGCATTTACATTGTATTAGGCATTATAAGTAAACTAGAAATGATTTTAAATGCACAGGAGGATGTGTCTAGGTTACATGCAAATACTGTGGCCTTTTATATTGAGGACTTGAGGATTTTGGCGTCCACAGGAGGTTCTATACCCAAGCAATCCCCCACAGTTACTGAGGAATGACTGTACTTGATAAATGTCTCTTGAGTCATCAAAAGAAATGGGTGGTTTCAGTTTAAACTGAGGTTCAAGAATTTTTTTTCCTGAACATATAGGATGTTCTTTCTATTTATATATAATAGAAAAATGACTTCAAGCAGCAATCGTCACTCACCAGGCGTCAAGGCGGATATTTCCATTCTGTCTATGACAAGACTGTGGGAAGGGTGGGATGTGCTTTCATACCTTTCTGGTGCATGTTTGAATGACTGTAAAAATTAGAATCACACTGAGGCTGTTATGACAGCCTCGCCTTTTGAAACCTTCTAATTAATGCCTTGAGTTGTCTAGAGAGATTGTTCTGTTAGCTAAATGGTGAATGTAAGATTCTCCTTGGTTTTCTCATCATTCACGGATAAAATGATTGGAGAAATAAAATCATTGGGGGAAATAAATGCACACCACGTCTGTGGTGGCTAGCAGTCACTGAGAGAATTACTTGATGGGAATTTGATTGACTTGTGTGTATAATGCAACCTCTTATATCTCTCACCGCATCACATTAATGGGTGTGTGTGAGAGACTGAGAGACACAGGGAGAGAGAGAGGATGCTCATGTGTTTGCCTGTACTATGGAGAACAGTGCTTCTCAAACTTTAATGTATATATACAGATCACCTGGGTAATCTTGTTAAGCAGATTTTAATTCATGTCTGGGGTGGCATCTCAGATCATGCACTTATAACAAGCTCCCAGATGATCTTATGCTGCAGATATGTGTACCTCACTATAGAGCATGGAGCAAGGCTCTGGGAAATATTTACAGTTCCTTGCTGAGTAGGCGTAGCTGCTGAGTAGTCGTAGCATCCGTGTACCTATCTTTTCCAAATGGTCTCCCCAAACTTAGCTCAGTTCTCTTCAAGACAGGAAATCTTGTTAATCTAAAGTATTATGTAAGTGAAAGAGTGGATACTCCACTAAGGATTAGAAAAGAAAAATGAATCCCATCGGACAGTGCTGCTCTGGGATTCCGATGCCCCTTCTTTCTGTCCCTTACTATACTGCATACCTCTAAGGCAGATGGAAAAAGAAGCAGGTAGAATTTTACTTGTCATAATATTTATCCCCCTTTCAGAGAGGTGACCTCCAATGGAAGCAGAAGGATGCAAATGATTTTAATCCACGGTAACAATGGAGAACCAGTCCTGACCATCTTAAGCAGTGTAAATGTATAAAATGACAGATTTTTCTGCTCTGCCTCTCCACTTTCTTCTCCCAGATACTGAGAGAGACACATATTCATGCACCCACAACTCATACTATAATGCACAATGAAATTTCACCCGGCCTTTATCTCGGCGCTGTTGTTCTAATGATTAATGCCCTACTGGCCGGGAAGCTATTCCACTGAAGACAGACAAGGAGAGAGGAAGACACATGAAATATATCTCTGAGGCCATTTCTCATTATTATTATTATCATTATTAGTTCCTTAGTACCCTATCTATCCTGTTAGAGAATGCTTGATCTATTGGCAAGGGGGAGGGGATGACATTTGAAAGTAGATTTTATGAGGGAGAAATGAGCAAGGACAAAGAAATAGACAGTTTTTATGAAAGAGAATTGACCTGGATGGGGTTTTTCTTATGATTCTTGTCCTTTATTTGGGGGTTTGTTTGTTTGTTTGCTTTATTATTGCTGTTGTTTCCCATTTAAAGTCAAAAATAATAGATGCCTCCATCTGTGGCTTCTGATTTTCTTCCCTGGGCATTTATTTTTGCATGTGTTCTTTTGTCTTTATTGAGTCTTGTCTGCTAGAATCAATATGATATAACTTATGCAAATTTTATCCCTGACCACTTATGCAAAAGACAGGACAGAATACTTTCATTGCTCCATAACGCCCTTAATATAATTACCTCCATATCCTGGTTGATTTCGAGCTTTCAACGGGCTCCTTAAAAAATAAAACTAAAAATCTATTTATGTATTGTCTAAACCACAGTGTCTGAAATGATTCTCTCCTGTTTCTCATTCGTTCAAAGAAAGGGTGATGGGTAAATGATTTCTGCCTCTGTCATTTAGGAGAACTGCATAGCAGTGGTCCTAGTTGGGACAATGGGATCACAATAAGAGTGGTATTACAACACATGTGTCTACTGATAAAATGGCAAATTCATTAGCCTAGACAAGGAGTACTATGATCTTATTTTAAAAATGCTGTACTTCCAAAGTCGAGTTTATGAGGACACGAGATTTGTAGCTGAGGTGCCCTCATGTAACTTCAATTTTAGTTTAATTTTGATTAACAAGATATTTGAGTTATTTGAGTGCCTCCTGTGGGTTAGGTACTGTTCTGGGCACTTGAACAACATCTGTAAACAAACACACAAAACCCCTCTTTTCTTATGGATAACATTTTCTATTCCACAAACATTGAGCGTCTCATAAGTGCAAGACTTTGGAGAAATAAAGAATGAAAGAAATTTTTCTACTTTAAAGGAACACACAGTCTGGTACTCTTCTTAAATATTTTCAGACTGCAAGCAGACTCACTCGTAGCCTAGTTGTTTACAAAAAGTTTCGCAAGCTGATTGGCTAGTACAGTTGCAAAGGCAGCAGCCATCTCTATTTACAGAGGTCAAATCCAAGAATAGGGTCTTTAATTTCTATTCAAAAAAAGACCAATTTATAAATGTAAACAGTGTATGTTTTGATTAAAGAGGATGGAAACTATAAAGCAAGTTACAAGAAAATGACTGAAACATATTTTGGTCCCAGAGACTAAATTTGCAAAGTTTATCGCAAATATTTTCTTGTATTGGTTTGAGATTATAGTTTTACGGAATGTTGATACTGGAAGTATCTGAGATTGAGCCCCACACGACCAGATGAGCTTTAGAGATGGGCCATTCTGGTTTCAAGTACTGGTTTCATTGCTCAAAGCTGTATGTCCAGGGGCAAATTGCTCAACCACGTTATAAAAAATGTAAACAGTAAGTAAATTAATTTCACATTTTAATTTAATTTTTATCTAAACATATTCACATAGTTTATTATATATATATATATTTTTTCTTATTTATTTATAGAGGTGAGGTCTCACTTTATTGCCCAGGCTGGTCTCAAACTCATGGGCTCAAGTGATCCTCCTGCATTAGAGTGCTGGGATTACAGGTGTGAGCCACTGCGCTTGAGCTAAAGAATACAGCTACATAATTTAAAACCTTGAACTGTGCCTAGACATCCCCTTCAGGGCAAAGGCACCACTTTAGCTGCTAGAGTGTTTGCTGATGGCTATTGGCTAAATCCTTCACCAGGAACTGCCCTGGACTAACCGAGCTACCTTGCCCAAAGTCAATTCCCTTCCTGAGGGGTGGCCCATATCCAATTAGTGATGGATGATGGAGCTGGGGGAATGTATCAAGACTCAGCCCTTTGTCTCAGGAATGGATAACTGGGAAGGGACTTTTAGCTAGAGAGTTTCCTAAGGCCAGTTGACCTCTCTATTGCATGGATGTTTGCCTCCCACTTCTGCTCAGACTCTGATGTTACTCTCCCCAAACTTCCCAAACACAAAACTGGGCCTTAGATTTTGTTTTCTGAAAATCCAGCTGAAGGTAGCATTATGAGACTTAAAATAACAATAACCAAAGAAAAATAATAGTAGTATCTTTCTTGCCTTGCCCTAAAGTCCTGCTCTATACCTGTAACCCTTTTAGATCCTTTTCTGACATTTCCCTTCATATTTCTAGCAATATGCTTGTATTTCTGTTTCTTGACTTTTTCAGTTTCACGTATTAACTAATGACTTCTGACTCTAGAAGTAAAGGTTGACTTTACTCATGCTCTCCCTGCCCTACAACCCCCACACACTTTTTTACCTTCCAGTTTCCCAGTAAAATTCTATTACATTTCAATTAGATAAATGTTCAGTTTATGCTATTATGACGTATAATATCGCCTATTGAGAACAATGTAAGATCATGCATGAACTGACTTGTTCCACAACTATTCTCCAGCTGCATATAATGTACCATACACTCTTCAAGAGACTGAGGGATACAGCAGTGAAAAACAACAGACTATATTCCTATACCTGACAAAACATTCTACTGTTATGACTATTTGTTTCCCTGTAATCTTCGTTAATGAATACCCTTGTTATCTCATTAGCTTATTTTTCTAACCACCCATCAGTGCTATAGCTAACAGCTACAAAAGTCCTCACGAGATAAACACACAGGAGTCCATTATTTCTTTTCCTTTCTTGGAGGTCTCCCTTCTGGAGTCATCTGACCTCCTGCTCTAGTCTGGGTTGGGCGCTGCCTGAACCTGCCTCACAGCTATCATCCTGGATCTTCCTTGCTCCTCATGCTGGAAAATTCCTGGGCCTTGCTCCTGTATTAAATCCGTAGTTTCAGCTCTCTTTGTTTCCTCATTTGGAAGGTGCACATTGTCCTATAGCCGCCTGAGAAAGGATAGCTAAAAAGTAAAATCACTGAGACATTTCTCATCTGAAGAATGTTTTATTCCATCCTCACCCTTGATGATAGTTTGCCTGGGAAGGACTTGTAAATTGGAAATAATCTTCACTAATAAATTTGAAAGCATCTGTCCAATGTCTTTGGGCATCCAATGTTGCAGCTGTTGACATCACAGTTTGGTGTCTAATTCCTAGAATGCACCTATTTTTACTTTTTTTTTTTCCCGTCTCTCTCTCTCTCTGTCTCTCCGAAATCTCATCAATGGCCCTCAAAGTAACACTTACAACTCGTCTCTGGAACCACATGCTGCTACCCTCTGTACCTTTATAGTTCTTCCTTTTGTATAGTTGTGGTTATTTGCCAATTAGTTGCCCTGTTTTGGCATCCTGACTTTGGTATGATTTAATCAACTAAGCTATTACTAAACTATAACACACACACACACACACACACACACACACACAATGAATAGCCATAATTACAGAAAAAAGCATAAAGTTTTGAGGGTAACCAACATGATGTAGAGATATGATATATAAATATATATATATAAATTTATATTAACTAGCTATCAATACACAATTCCAGTAAGAATTATTATACCACCAATTCCCTCTGTAACTCAAGGCAAAATGTTCAACTCTTTTTTTGTATTCCCTTAAGAATCCTTAATTTTTTTTTTCAGTTTCACCAACAATGCTCATTTATTAGCCATCTGAGAAAGAATGAGAATTAAATAATATGTATAAGCTCTTTGAATTTTTTGCATCTGAAATGAGCATAGGCTCACTTCTCTGCTTCATGCCAGATGCTTATATTTTTAAAAGAAGCAAGAATTAGAATTGTCACTCTGGAATTTTTATGCTTCAAACTGTCAATATGTTTGCATGTCACTGGGTTCCATCCTACAGTGTTTGGTGATGAAGTCTTTCCATTTGGCTCCCAGCTTTATCACCATAATGTATTTATTTACTTTACCTCACATGTGCTAGTTGGTAGAAGCTGTAGAAAAAGAATTACCCCCACATATTTCTTTTCCCTCAAAAGAAATAATAATATATTGTAAGAACACAGATGGGGCTCCACAAAAAAAATGCTGAATTAATGTTGGATGGATATTCATATATAAGAATGTGCTATCAGTACATAATTCTGTTAAGAATTATATATACACACACTGAAAATAGAATTTGATTAAGTAATTACACTAGATATGAGCCACATTTTACTTCCATTGGAGGGGAGGTAAGTGGAAACCAGTGTGGGAGAATCATGAATAGAAAAGTGCAGAAGGAATTTGATGCGGATGTTCCCAGGGCTATTTCTAACCAGAAAACAAAGCTGGAGGCTTTGAAGTAAATCAAAATATTTGAAGAAGAAAGAGGATCAATAGCAAAATTCACTTCCAGCATCATACTAAAAGCACCATACAGCCATATAGAAAACATGAATAAATTTTTTTTGACTCAAATAACTACAGGGAGATTCTTGTTTTTTTTTAATTAGGGGGTTTGAGGTGACTGTCTAGATGACCCATTTTTATATTGCATTCAGCAATGTGCATGCTTGTAATCAGAGGGAAACAGAAATCACCTAAAACAATGCCAATCATATCACTGATAAAAAGGAAACTATAGTGTGATTGTGCGTTTCTCTTTCTCTCTCTCCCTCACTTTCAGTGAGCCACATTCTCTTGTTTTTCTCCTCACCTGATTAGGCATATTTGTAAGGGAGTTTGCCTCTTTCCTCTGTTGTAAACATTTTCCTTATCTCAGCATCCTTTTTAAATTCAAGAGACACTTTCCGTTGCAATGCACTCAAAAAGGCAACGGTGTTCAAGAATATCAGAGACGGCTATGTCATGTCTGGTGCTCTTAAATCACACTGTATCCTAAAGAGCCCCATAAATGAGGCTGAGGGAATGATTTGACAATTGAACGAGGCCTTGGCCAGCTCTCCCAGACTGCCCTCAAACTGCCTGAGGAGAGAGAGACTCAGGTGGTGATGGAAGTATTTTTCCTTTAAAAAACTATGGAGATTCTGGCAAACGTATGTTTTAGGTTTTGCTTGCAAGGCAGGGGTGGCATTTGAAAAGCCAGAGGTCTTTGTAGCCATTTTATCCACTACCTAATGTGAATTCAAGGTGGTGGCAGGGAATTGAAAGGGGAAGATTATTTAGTCAATAAACACTTACTGGCTACTGCCTGCTGTGTGGACAGATCTGGATGGAGCTCAAGAGATAAGGCAAATGTAGGAGGCCTGTCTTCATGGTGCTATATCACGGGAAGACGGTGAGAACAAACCAATTTTACACATAATTAGTTCATCACAATCATGACCAAGTGTGATGAAGGAGGACAGGCTTTTAAGAAAGTAGAAAAGGACCTGAGGTAGTGTTGTCATCTGGGGAAGCTTTCTTGCAGAAGCAGTATGGAAACTGTCCTGTGCAAGATAAGATATTAGATCAGCAAAAGAGGACAAGGGCCAGTGTTCCCACCAAAGGAAACAGCCTATGCCGAGGCCCAGTATGATACTAGGGATCATACTATGTCGTATTCCTCTGACTTTGGACTACACATTGATGCGAACGTCTGGAAACACATCAGATTCAACCATGTAAAGTGACCTGTTAAGGTCCCCACTTACGGGCTAAAGAAAGGTCATTCAAAGAGTGACCCTCCCATTATCGTGACTCATGACAAAGGAGTGTGGAACTGGTTAGATGAGAGTTTCCAAAGCTGGACTGGATGGCATGGTCCTGAGGAACGGGCTGCCTGCTCTCCCAATCTGAACCCTGCCTCTGTGCTATGCCAAAGGTGCAGATCCCCTCAGTGAAAATTGGAGACACAAATCATTTAAGGCAGTGCCTCACAGACCCATGTGCAAGGATCCATGGTATGTGTTAATATATCACACTCATCTCAGTTTCGCCCGGTACATTGAACTATGCTTGCTAATGAGGGACCACACACAGAGACTATAAATAAATTAGCAAGAGAATATAGTATGCAGGGATAAGTGCTATCAAGAAAATAAGAGTATATAATGGTTAAGGATTTCATGTCAATAATGTGATGGAACCTATCATATATTGTAATATCAAGAAACCATTTAGCATGTACACTTGTCTATGTTTCTGGACTTGATAGCCGTCCGGTGTTTCACTTGCTTATGTCTTTCATTGAACACTAGTAACCGGAAATCAGCAATTTGAAGATTTGATTCTTCTTCCTATTTTTCTCATGCCTCACTATGGTCTTTCTTTCTACTTGGTGGAAACTGTGGAGTTCAGAGGAAGTATTCCTGCGGTCTAATTAGCTTCTCTATATAATTTTGTAATAAAAACCCTGAATCAGAAGCTGGAGATACTGTGCCCAGTTCAATTCACAGATTTCAATTTCTTTTTAATAGCAATTCTTTTCCTGAGTTCTTCCCAATCCTACTACCCTGGCACAGCTGAAGCTTGGGCAATTACAAGACTTTCATGCCTATGCTGGCAATTATGCCTCCTGCTTTAGGATCAAATTCATTTATTATCATTGTTGTAATTATTAGTAGTAATAATGGGCATCTCCACCCAAACCTGATGAATAGTAGTTTTTACAGTCTTTGCCTCTAAACTTAGCTTATTTCAGTTCTTTGCCCAGATAAGTTCTTCGTTCCTTAATGGCAGGGAGCATTCCATTTTCTGTTGCAGGCTCTTTTTCTTGTTTAGCACATTCTCTTGGGTGTGGAGAGATGGATTCTTTCCCCTGGGTAGGAGTCACCATTTAGTCAATGCCAGTGGGGTCTTTTCTTGGTGATGGGACTACTGCTTTGAAGATGCATTTGAACTGGCAAGGGGCACTTGTTAATGGCAATCTCTTCCTTAGAAGGGTGCCAGCTCCAGGTCCTAAAAGGCACACATGGCTTTGGCTTCTGCGCTTACTCTAAAAGAACACATTTTCTCTGCCTTTCTGATGGAGTAGCCCCTACCACAAACACACACACACAAACATATATAGGGCTTTCCCATTTCAAAACCAAAATCAAAACCAAAAAAACAACCATCTATGAACCTGATATCTGTGCCTTCCATTATCACCTACTGTCCCCAGATGAGGACACTCTTTCACTTTCCTATATGCTCAAATATCCTTAATTTTATACTCTCACTGATTTTACTCTCTAAACAAGGAATATATATGTATTATAGAAAAAAATCACTGTGAAGTAAATTCCACCCATGATCCAATCCTCAGGAAAATCATGCATAAACGGCCCTGCAGATTCCCACCCCTGTCTTCCTTTCCTTTCTTATCTACCAATATTTTTTCACATGCACCCAACATTCTAGTCATACCTTGTTATACCTGCAGACATGTTCTTTCTACTTGCGCGCAAACAACATACAACTTGAGAATGCTTGTTTATCTATAAAATGAAGATAATAATATGATCATTTCCATAGGATTTTTGAGTTGAAAATAAATTTCAAATGCTTAAAATACTGTCTGTTACATAGTGACCTTTTGATAAAAATCATTATTATTTTCTTTTGTCCACTTTATCTATCTGGAAAAGTAATAATCCCTCAAGGTTACATTGAAATATAACCTCCTTGGGGAGTGTATTAGTTTGTTCTCACACTGCTAATAAAGACATACCCAAGATTGGGTAATTTATAAAGGAAAGAGGTTTAATAGACTCACAGTTCCACATGGCTATGGAGGCCTCACAATTACGGTGGGAGGCAAAGGGGAAGCAAGACACATTTTACATGGCAGCAGGCAAGAGAGTATGTGCAGTAGAGCTTCCATTTATAAAACCATCTGATCTCGTGAGACTTACTACCATATAAGGACCTTAGTCATGTTTCCCACCAATCAGTGGTTGGCTTGCCCTTAAACCTCTCTAGAGGTTCTGAACCTCTAGAGAGCCATTCTGTGCTGCTCGGGTTTGCTTACTCAGATATGCACTGGAAAAAGTTATTCCTGACTACATTGTAGAAACTTAAAGACAGGCAAAAATGGAATCTAGGAAACCACTGAAGACATTGCTGAAGTCAGCAGGAACATAATGGCAGTGATGATGGAGAGGAGAGGGGTGTATTTAACAAATGTTAAATAGGTAAAAGAAGACATCGAGACAACTCAGGTAAACTTCACATCAATCCTATAAAGTCGATATTAATATGTACCTTATGGATAAGGCTTAGTGAGGTTAAGTAACTTGCTGAATGTCTGTAATGACTCCCCAGCTAGGTTTCTATCCATTTCCAAGTCTTTCCTATCACTGAGATACTTCAAGGAGATATGAATGGATCACAAATAAGTCTCCTAAAAATAAAGACAAACCAATTCTACTCTCAAAATTATCAGACTATTTTAACTAACATGATATGGACAATTCTTCAGAATGGTGTTTTCTTTGTGTGTGTTTGTGTGCCGTAAGAGATTCTCGTCTTTAGAGAGTAAGAGTATAATATTAAAATGAATAAATAGTAAAAATGGGAATATTTTAAATAATATTAAAATAAATAAATGATTAAAGTAGGGAGCATGTTTGAAGCCCCTTTCTGAAAAATATATGTAGCCAGAGAAAACCTGAGTTAAAATACTGAGTTTTGCTCTGCATGCTTCTGTATCTATGATAGCAGAGGCTATAAAAAGCAGTATTTATCTGTATATATGTTCTGTACCAATGTGATCTCTCTCTCTAATTAGATACTCAATTATTTTTAAAGAGCTGCAAATAAGCCCTATAAGAATGTCATAAATGCATTCCACTTAGAAACATCTTGAAGATAAATTGTATTTTTATTCTTCCTGTAGCCTTAAAAGAATAACAGAAAATAAATTCTTACTACCTAATTCCAGAAACAGATCATTACTGCCAGTAGCATGTTAATCCTGCTTACCATTCCTTGTCCTTCGATATCATTACGCTTTGGGATAGAAAAGGTGGGTGGTATATGAGCCTCCTTGGAGAAACCAACTGTTGGAGTACACAGGCTTCTCAAGAGGTATAATGTTATTTTCATGCAAAAAAATCCCAAGTAGTAAAAAGGGGCTTGAAAATGGTGAAAGTGCATGGTGAATAAGTAGAATTATTAATAAGAGTACTGTATCTTTTGCTTCCATAGGCTCTTTCAAGATGTAGACAAATTGGAGGTGGGCCAGACAGAAGCAACCGGAATGATTAGGGGAATTGAAAGAATGACTTTGGAAAAAAGATTAAAAGAGCTGAATATGTATAGGTTGGCTAAGTGACAACTCAGAGAAAATGACATTGTGGGCTATAGATATTTGAAAGTGGCTGGCTATAAGGACAGCAAGGGATTACTTAGGTAATGGGATTAAATCAAGAGCATAAACATTTTAAACTCCATATCTGGATTTCTTTTGTAGACTATAAGAATTATTAGATTTTAGAGCTATCCCAAAACCTACTGCTTGGATTAAAGCAAGAGGCAGGGTGTGGTAGTGTGAAGTCTCTAATAGTTTACTCAATTCTGAGCAACTTGTTGCCAGGAAGCAGATCTTACTCGCTTGTAATCCCTAGGATTTAGCACATTAAAAGAACTCCACAGAGAGCCAAGTCATGCTCAGTTCAGTGAGAAGAAAATGGTCTGTGGAGCTAGACATTACGGATTTTATGATCTCTCTGCTATTTTATTGTTCTATAACATTCAGCAAGTTACTTAACCTGACTAAGCCTTATCCATAAGGAACATATTAATATCGACTTTTTAGGATTGATGTGAAGTTTACCTGAGTTGTCTCGATCTCTTCATTTACCTATTTAACATTTGTTAAATACACCCCTCTCCTCTCCATCATCACTGTCATTATGTTCCTGCTGACTTCAGCAATGTCTTCAGCGGTTTCCTAGATTCCATTTTTGCCTGTCTTTAAGTTTCTACAATGTAGTCAGGAATAACTTTTTCCAGTGGATATCTGAGTAAGCAAACCCAAGCTTAAAAACCCCAATGGATCCCATTGCCTTCAGGATAAAATTGAATATCCTTAGGATGACATTCTTCATACTATCATGCCTGTCTTTCTAGTTCCAACTCATATTACCCTATCCCTCCCACATATTGCTGTAGCTACATTCACTTGCTTGAATTTTACCTTTTGTGCCTTGTACAAATACATAAACATGCTGGTTCCTCTGCTGAGAACCCATTCTCCATTCCAATTTGCCACTTCTTTGCCACTCTTTGTCTTCTGCCTTGCTTCATACTCTTTCTAAAACACCAAGCTCAGATTTTATCCCTCTTGAGATATCTGGGGTCCAGGTGCCTCTTTCATGTGTTTCCACAGTAAATGGAGCTTATTGTTATCCTGCTATTAATTCTACTGTGTTATAAGTGTCTTTTTGCGTCTGCCTCTCCTAATAGATGTTAGAATTCATTTGGGCAGATACTTGAATTAGTATCCAACATTTAGTAGGCATTCAGGATATTGTTAGAATCAAAGAACAATAAATAGTGGATGGATGGATGGGTAGGTTAAAGGATATATGGAGTGTAACAAAGTACCTACAATATAAGAAATTATCAGTTCCAAGATGGCCGCATAGGAACACCTCTGGAGTGCAGTTCCCAGCAAGAACAACACAGAGGGAGAGTGATCACATTTCCAAATGAGTTATGACTGCCCCTAGACCAGGAGATTCCTGGGCTGAAAAGTTCCACAAGTTTCCAGCACGGCTGCTTCAGCTGGCACAGCGGGTCTCCGCACAAAAACTCACACAAATCCGGGTGGCCATTTCAACTGGCGCCTGGAATGCCTGGGAGACAGAGTCACCCATTCAACTGAAAAAAAGGGGACTGAAACAGGGAGCCAGGTGATCTGACTCAGCAGGTCCCACCCTCACAAAGACCAGCCATCTGAAATGCTCTGGATTGAGAGTTTTACAGCCAGCGCAGCTTAACCCGGGAAGGCCCAGCTCTGTGGGGGGAAGGGGGGGAAGGGCATCCGCCATTACCGAAGCAGTCCGCCATTACCAAGGCAATCCATCATTACTAAGGCAGTCTGCCACTACAGAGGCAGTCCGCCATCACAGAGGCAGACTGCCATTACCGAGGCAGTTCTAACTATACCTCTGTAAACAAAATCTCAAGGAAGTTCACACAGCAGCTGGGCAGAGCTCATGGCAGCTCAGCAACACCTCTGCTGGCAGACTGTGACTAGGCTACCTCCTTGCTGGTCAGGGCATCTCTGAAAAAAGCAGCATGTCAGGAACTTACAAATAAAGCCCCACCTTCCCAGGACAGAGCACCTGGGAAAAAAAGTGGTTATGAGTTCTGCTGCAGCAGACTTAAACGTACCTGCCCAGCAGCTCTGAATGGAACAATGGCGCTCACAGCTCAGCACTTCAGCTCCTGTAAAGGACAGACGGTCTCCTCGAGCAGCTTTCTGAACCCCATATATCCAAAGAGACACCTTATAAAGGAGAGCTCAGGCTAACATCTGGTGGGTATCCTTCTGGGACAAAGATAACAGAAGAAGAAACTGGCAGCAACCCTTACTGTTCTGCAGCCACCACAGGTGAGCATCAGGCAAGCAGGATATGGAGTGGACCTCCAGCAGTCCCATAGCAGAGGGGCCTGACTGTTAGAAAGAAAAACTAAAAAACAGAAAGAAATAACTTCAACATCAACAAAAAGTATGCCCACTGAGAGACCCCATCTGAAAGTTACCAACTACAAAGACCACAGGTAGATAAATCCACAAAGATGGGAAGAAACCAGTGCAAAAAGGATGAAAACACCCAAAACCAGAACGCCTCTCCTCCTCCAAGGGATCACAACTCCTCACCAGCAAGGGAGCAAAGCTGGATGGAGAATGAGTCTGATCAATTGACAGAAACAGGCTTCAGAAGGTGGGTAATAACAAACTTCTCTGAGCTACAAGAACATGACCTAACCCAATGCAAAGAAACTAAGAACCTTGAAAAAAGGTTTGATGAAATGCTAACAAGGATAAGCAGCTTAGAAAAGGATATAAATGACTTGATGGAGCTGAAAAACACAACACCAGAACTTCGCGAAGTATACACAAGTTTCAATAGACAAATCCACCAAGCAGAAGAAAGGATATCAGAGACTGAAGATCAACTCAATGAGATAAAATGAGAGGGCAAGATTAGATAGAAAAGAGTGAAAAGAAATGAACAAAGCCTCCAAGAAATATGGGATTATGTGAAAAGACTTAATCTACATTTGATAGGTGTACCTGAATATGATGGAAGGAATGAATCCAAGCTGGAAAACACTCTTCAGGATATAATCTTGGAGAACTTCCCCAACCTAGCAAGGCAGGCCAATATTCAAGTCCAGGAAATACAGAGAACATCACAGAGATATTCCTCAAGAAGAGCAACCCCAAGGCACATACTCCTCAGATTCACCAGGGTTGAAATGAAGGAGAAAATGCTAAGGGCAGCCAGAGAGAAAGGCTGGGTTACCTACAAAGGGAAGCCCATCAGACTCACAGTAGATCTCTCAGCAGAAACCCTGCAGGCCAGAAGAGAGTTGGGGCCAATATTCAACATCCTTAAAGAAAAGAACTTTCAACCTAGAATTTAATATCTAGTCAAACTAAGCTTCATAAGCAAAGGAGAAATAAAATCCTTTACGGATAAGCAATTGCTGAGAGATTTCATCACCACCAGGCCTGCCTTACAAGAGCTCCTGAAAGAAGCACGAAACATGGAAAGGAACAACCAGTACCAGCCACTCCAAAAACATACCAAATGGTAACAGCATCAACACAATGAAGAAACTGCGTCAACTAATGGGCAAAACAACCAGCTAGCATCAAAATGGCATGATCAAATTCACACATAATAATATTAACCTTAAATGTAAATGGGCTAAATGCCCCAATCAAAAGACACAGATTGGCAAATTGGATAAAAAGTCAAAACCCATAGGTGTGCTGTATCCAGGAAACCCATCTCACACGCAAGGACACACATAGGCTCAAAATAAAGGGATAGAGGAAGATTTACCAAGCAAATGGAGAGCAAAAAAAAGCAGGAGTTGCAATCCTAGTTTTGTATAAAATAGACTTTAAAACAACAAAGATCAAAAGAGACAAAGAAGGGTATTACATAATGGTAAAATGATCAATGCAACAAGAAGAGCTAATGATCCTAAATATATACACACTCAATGCACCCAGATACATAAAGCGAGTTCTTAATGACCTACAAAGAGACCTAGACTCCCACACAATAATATTGGGAGACTTTAACACTCCATTGTCAATATTAGATCAATGAGACAGAAAATTAAAAAGGATATCCAGGACTTGAACTCAGATCTGGACCAAGCAAACCTAATAGACATCTATAGAACTCTCCACCCCAAATCCACAGAATATACATTCTTCTCAGCACCACATCACACCTACTCTAAAATTGACCACATAATTGGAAGTGAATCACTCCTCAGTAAATGCAAAAGAACGAAAATCATAACAAACAGTCTCTCGGGCCACAGTGCAATCATATTGGAACTCACGATTAAGAAGGTAACTCAGAACCACACAACTTCATGGAACTGAACAACTGGCTCTTGAATGTTGACTGGATGAACAATGAAATGAAGGCAGAAATAAAGATATTCTTCAAAACCAATGAGAACAAAGACACAATGTACCAGGATCTCTAGGACACATTTAAAGCAGTGTCTAGAGGAAAACTTATAGCAATAAATGCCCACATAAGAAGTAAGGAAAGATCTAAAATTGACACCCTATCGTCAAAACTGAAAGAGCTAGAGGAGCAAGATTTAAAAAACTCAAAACCAGCAGAAGGTAAGGAATAACTAAGATCAGAGCAGAACTGAGGGAGATAGAGACACAAAAACCCCTTCAAAAAATCAATAAATCGGAGAGATCCAA
>CAUYLG010022912.1:0-37812 GCA_963573385.1 Cacajao melanocephalus
CCTCCTGCATACTCCCTATCTTCCCCTCCTCTCCACCACAGCTCCACACCTTCCCCTCCCCTCCGCCACACCTCCCACCTTCCTCTCCCCTCTGCCACACCTCCCACCTTCCCCCCCATCTTCCCCTCCCCTCCACCACACCTCCCATCTTCCCCTCCCTTCCATACTCCCCCACCTTCCCCTCCTGCATACTCCCTATCTTCCCCTCCTCTCCACCACAGCTCCCCACCTTCCCCTCCCCTCCTTCATACCCCCACCTTCCCCTCCTCTGTCACAGCCCCCCACCTTCCCCTCCTCCACTGCAGCCCCACCATTTTCCCCTCCCCTCCTTCATACCCCACCCCCGCACCTTCCCAATTCACAGGCAGAGGAGTGGGGGCTCAGAGAGGAGAGCTGACTTGCCCCCAGCACACGGTGTTCCTGGGAGGGGGTGGGCGGAGCATGTTCCTGCTGTTGGAAGCGCACAGTCTGATTCTGGGAAAGCCAGGATGAAAACCCAGCCAATGTGCCTGAGGTCTGGGAGTTGGAAACATGAGTCAGCTGCTGCATTCACCCATTCACTCATTCACTCATTCATTCACGCATTCACTCGTTCATTTAACAAATGTTTATTGAGCACCTACTAGGTGTTGGCTGCTGTTCTACGCAAAGAGGACCCAGCAGCGGACAGAATGGGCATAAATGCCAAAGCTCTGTATACTCCTCCATTCTGTGAGCACTGACCGAGTGCCTCCTGTGTGCCCGGGCACAGGCAGACCAAGGCCCTGCCTCACCGAGCTGATGTTCTGATGGGGAGAGTAAATGAGTGGACCAATGAGGGGAAATCGGGCAGCAGTGCTGTGCAGACCAAACAGTGCGCAGCCGGAGCGCAGAAGGGAGCTCGGTCTGACTGGAGGGGCGGGAGCACCTCTGCAAACGGACACTCCCTGCACCCGGATGGTGGGAAGAGGCCGTGGAGAGGAAGTCCCGGGCGGAGCCCGTGCAAAGGCCTGAAGGCCGGGAACAAAGGCCTGTGCGTCTGGGTTTATGAGGGAAGGAGGCAGTGGAGAGACGAGGCCTGAGCCTTGCTGAGGGCCTCAGAGGCCGAGTTAGGAGCCTGATTTTATCCTGCATGCAAGTGGGATTGTGGTCCAGAGCACGGCATTATCTGATTTCCACTTTTTTTTTTTTTTTTGAGACAAAGTTGTGTTCTGTTACCCAGGCTGGAGTGCAGTGGCATGATCTCAGCTCACTGCAACCTCTGCCTCCTGGATTCAAGCAATTATCCTGCCTCAGCCTCCTGAGTAGCTGGGATTATAGGCACGTGCCACCACACTCGGCTAATTTTTGTGTTTTGGTAGAGACAGAGTTTCACCAAGTTGGCCAGGATGGTCTTGAACTCCTGACCTCAGGTTAGCCTCCCAAAGTGCTGGGGTTACAGGTGTGAGCCACCACACCCGGCCTGATTCCCACTTTTCAAAGATTCTTCTGGATGGTGGAGCATGGCTTGGACAGGTGGGAGATCATGATGACAGAGCAGCGACAGTCACGCCGCTGATGTTTGCCTCGTGCTTTCTCTGTGCCCGGGCTGTGTTGACCGCTGTACGTGTATCTGATTGTTTAATCCCCACAGCCACCCGCTGAAGTAGGGCTTGTGATTACTCCATTTTTTTTTTTTTAATTTTTTTTGAGAGGGAGTCTCGCACTGTTACCTGGACTGGAGTGCAGTGGTGTGATCTCTGCTCACTGCAGCCTCTTCCTTCCAGGTTCAAGCGATTCTCCTGCCACAGCCTCCCGAGTAGCTGGGATTACAGTACAGGCTCCCGCCAGCATGCCTGGTTAATTTTTTGTATTTTTTAGTAGAGATAGAGTTTCACTCTGTGGGCCAGGCTGGTCTCGAACTCCTGACCTCGTGATCTGTCTGCCTTGGCCTCCCAGAGGGCTGGGATTATAAGCATGAGCCACTGAGCCCAGCAATGACTCCATTTTGTAGATGGAGAGGTGATGACGCTACTGGGTGAGGAAGCCCAGAACGAGGCCAGTTGGGTGGCAGCACCGTGTCCCACAGTGGGCAGGCGGGGGAGGGACAGGCTTGGTGGAGGGGCCGAGCTCGGCTTTGGCTGTGGGGCGGGAGGTGTGCACAGAGGCCCGTCCCACACAGTGGTAGGCCGGGCATCTGACGCACTGGCTTCCCCCACAGGGAGTTCAGGCACAAGACCAACATCACCTTCAATGACAATGACACCGTGTCCTTTCTCGAGTACCGCAACTTCCAGTTCCAGCCCTCCATGTCCCACGGCTCGGAGAGCGACTACATCGTCATGCCCAACATCCTGGTCCTGGTGAGGCTGCCCCGTGGCCCCGGCCGCCTCGCACCCTGGCCTCGTCCCCTGAATCTTCTCCCGCCTGCCCCTCGCGCAGAGAGCAGTCCCCGAGGTGGTCGGAGCATGAGGACTCATGCCTGTGGGTGGCTCTTGGCCTCGTGCTGTCTCCACCACCCCTGGTGGCTTCTGAGGTTCCCGGGTGGGTCCAACTGTCTTTTTTTTTTTTCCTTTTCAATTTACGCTTCTGAGATCTCCAAAAGGAGCTGTCTTGCTGGGGGAGCTGAGCCAAATGCCCGCCTCTGGGACTGGGGCTGGAGTTCACTTGGCCTGAGTGCAGTGGGGTACACGGGGGAGAAGGGGCTCTCGGGACCACGTGGTCCTGGCACTGGAGGAGCAGAGGGTGGTTCTGGTGTCCTGGACGCCCCACCATTTCCTTTCATGGGCTCTTTGCTGCGACGCCCAGCAGGGGCCGAGGGAGGATGGGCCAGCCACGTCCAGCCTCTGACACGTGTCCCTTGGCCTTGCAGGGCGCTGCGGTGATGATGGAGGACAAGCCCATGAGCCTGAAGCTCATCATGACCTTGGCGTTCAGCACCCTTGGCGAGCGCGCCTTCATGAACCGTACTGTGGGGGAGATCATGTGGGGCTACAACGACCCCCTCGTGAACCTCATCAACAAGTACTTTCCCGGCACCTTCCCCTTCAAGGACAAGTTCGGGTTATTTGCTGAGGTATGTGCGGCCTGCTGAGAAGCCAGAGTTTCAGGCCTGTGTCCTGTCTTCCCCGACACAGCCTGGACACCGGTCACCAGCTCGCCTTGTAGCTGGCAGGGGGTGCAGGGGCTGTGGGTTGTAAGTGGTAGAGAAGCTGACTCAAACTGGCTTAAGTGAAATGGGGAGTGTTGGGGCTCATAGAACTGAAAATGCTAGGGGTGGATTCAGGTATAGCTTGATCCAGGCTCAAATGATGTGACTGGGCCTTACCTTAGCAAATTGGAGGCTTTTCTGGAAGAAGCAGGCACGGCTGCTGGGGAGTCAGATCACGAGCCGACTCTTAATCTTGACTCCTGGCAACCTGGTAAGGTTCTGATTGGGCTTCTGAGCCAACATCTCCTCCATGCAGGGTCTGACCCTGACCTTGGCTCCCTCACTGCAGGTTTCAGTGGGTCCTCGGGACTGCTCCAGCCTCAGCCATCTCGTTGGCCTCTGCTGGTCAGGGTAGGGTGCTGGGGGGTATATTGTGGTGCTGCACGTGGTGCATGCTCAGTACATTTCTGTCAAGGGTGATGAGCTCCTGTCATTTGGGTAAATTGGCAAGTGTGGGATAAGAGGCATGATTCTATAAAAGCATCTTGTAAATCCTGAAGTGCTTTGCAAATGAAAGTTACTACAAAGTCACTAGTTTAGTATAATCTACATTTAGTAGATTTAGTTTAGTATAATCTATGTTTGACCGCCTGTAATGAAAACCTCACAAGAACAGTCTAGCGGTAGACTGTTCAGTGTTAGTGTGGTGGCTTCATGGTCTTAAGTGACCTGGAAGCCTTCTACTGCTCTGCTCTGCTATCCTTGGCATGTGGTTTTCATCTTCAAGATAACCTCATGGTCCAAGTTGGCTGCTGGAGTGCCAGCTATCACATCTCATTCCAGGCAGCACAGCAGGAAGGAAGTGGTGGGGCTTTGGGGAGCAGATGGAGGAACTGGGGCTAAAACAGCATGTCCCAGCTGCCTCCGTCTTAGGGAGGGAGAAAACCAATGGCCACTGACTTTCTATTGGCCAGAATGGAGTCACGTGGCCACAGCTAGCTCCAGGGGAAGCTGAAAATGGGGTAACCTTTTTGGTGGGTGTGCTGTGAGTATGGTTTGGGCTTTGTTATGAAGGAGAAAGGAGAGAGTGGACTTTGGGTAGTAACTGGCAGTTTCTGATGCCCTGTATCCATTATAATGATCATTTAAGGATCCTCGTGGGTGAGCATGTATTTTTTTATTTTTTATTTTTGAGGCAGAGTCTCACTCTGTTGCCCAGGCTGGAGTGCAGTGGCGTGATATCAGCTCACTGCAACCTCTGCCTCCTGGATTCAAGCCACTTTTGCCTCAGCCTCCTGGGTAGCTGGGACTAGAGGCACCTGCCACCACCTTGGCTATTTTTTTTCTATTTTTAGTACAGACGGGGTTTCACCATATTGGTCAGGCTGATCTCGAACTCCTGACCTTGTGATCTGCCCGCCTCAACCTCCCAAAGTGCTGGGACTACAGGCGTGAACCACCACACCCGGCCAGGATTTGTTAATAATAATACTGAAAATAGAGACTAGCATTTTGTGTGCTTCCTGTGTCCGGGGCAGCGCCCCGGCCCTTCTGCACATAAGCCCCCTTACTGCTCCCATTTGTAGTGGCTCTGGTTATTCTCGGCTCCATGTGGGCAGGTGACGGAGACACACAGGATGCCGGGCGGGGCCTCGTGCTGGGTCCTGTCTGGAAGGTCTGTGATGCGGCAGCCCCTCGGCCGGCAGACCCTGGTGGAGCGCCTCGGTGTGCTCCGCCCTGCACAGCACGTCTAGATCTTTCCTTCCAGTCACTCCTACCATTTTGTGCTTTGCATGCCCTTGGGATTAGAAACCGGTTTCTGGGAGATGCCCTCGGAACACCAGAGCCTGGGCCCGACTTCAAGAAACGCTCCATTAACTTCGATAGTTTAGGCCAGCCCAGGCCGTGCTTCTGTCACCGGCAGCCCCAGAATCTCCGTGGCTCAGAACAGCCAAGACTGCCTCCTTGCACTCCACGTCCGGTGTGGGTGACTGGGGCACCCTCGCTTGTGGTGGTCACTTGGGGACCCAGGTTGAGGGAGGCTCCGTCTTGGCACACACCTCCTCAGCGGCCTGGTGAGAGGCGTGTACACAGTCCTTAAGGCGTCCCCCCAAGTGACATGCCACTTCTCCTTTTTCATTGCTTGGGGAGCTGACCTGGCCATGTTCTATTTTACGCTGGGGTGGGGTGTGGTGGGGTGATCCACCGTTCACCTGGGAGGAAAGCCAGACCCTTCCGGAGCTGGGAAGGGAGGGCGGAACACTGCAGCCACCAGAACCCAGGACCGGCCCTCCTAGAAAGCCCCCAAGCCTCCTCTCTGTCCCCAGACATTGGGCCTATGGCAATGAATCGGATGCCAGGGGCTCTGTCCTTCTGGTGGAGGGGAGGAGAGCTCAGCCTAGGATGTCAGACCAGGCCAGCTCAATGGCTGGCCCGAGCCTTAACCATGCTGTTGTCTGCTGTGTCTGCAGCTCAACAACTCCAACTCTGGGCTCTTCACGGTGTTCACAGGGGTCCAGAACATCAGCAGGATCCACCTTGTGGACAAGTGGAATGGGCTGAGCAAGGTGAGGGGCGACAGGCGAGACCCCTGTCGCCGGGGAGAGGGGAGAGGGGAAAGGGGAGGGTGTGGTGGGCCAGGCCGTGTCTGCATGGGAATGGCAGGGACCACAGGGCTCCTTCTTCCTTTGTGGTGAAGAGGGTGCTGGGAGGATGAACACTCTTGGAGTTAGAGGAGGGAGTTTACCTCTGGGTAAAGCTTGACCAGCCAGAGGGGTAGGCAGGGTTAGTGGTTAGTGACTGCGCACTGGGACCTGGCGTCTGCTGGGGATGGAGTGCTTTCTTCCTTTTGATTCTTTTCTTACAAAATGTTTTGAAATATTACACTAGAACACAGAAGACATTCACATAACAAAATAAAACAAGAGAGAGAGAGAAGTGCCCTTAGTATCACCTCCCCTACCCCTCGCCCCAGAGGAAAGCCACAGTTAGCAGTTTGGGATCTGTTCTTCCCGTCCATTTTTATCCATGTGCACGCCTGTGTGTACACAGAGAAATACGGCATTTTTTTCTTCTTCGTGCCTCGTGAAATCATACTACGTGCATTGTTTTGCAGCTTGCTTTTCTCACCTTCGTGACCTTTTCTGAGTATGTGTGAAAATGATTGTGCAGGTACCCACTACCAGCTCCCCGTGGCAGTTACTGCAAAGACCCTGAGGGCTGGGACAAACTGTGCCCCAGCCAGTGCCCAGAGTGGCAAAAATCACCATCTGCAACCGGCGGTACCCATGCATGGTAGCTAGAGTTCACGTTCATTGTGGCTTGTATATTTCAGTGTGCTACATGTGCACGTGGTTTCAAACATTCTCATGGTACAGAAGATTGGAAAGGGAGCAGTCGGTTTTGTCTCGCTGCTCAGAGGCAGTTTACCTGATAGGTTCTCCTTTGGGGCTGCCCGTGGTGGCTGCCATTATGATTTTCAGTAATTCGCCGATTCCTAACCCCATCTGTTTTTAGGAGGTGCCTGTTGACTTCCACTCTGAGGGCTGAGCACAGCTGTGCCCCACCTCCCACCTTACCTGTTCCCCGTGCCTCTTGCCAGATTCATGCTGGAGATAGGGGTGATAGGCCCATCTTGCAGATAGTCCCTAGCCAAGTTCCACATTCAGGGGTCTGGGGGTGGGCAGCTGTGGTGGGCGTTCTCTCTGTCTGTCTACACAGCCTGCCCTCTTCCCACCATGCCAGTATTGGGAATTGAGTGGCCATGTCCGCGCCAGGGCAAGTAGGATTTGTGGCACCTGAGAGGGCTTATTAAGGGGACTTGGACCTACTGAGGGGCCGTCCGGATGCTTTCCGCAGGTTGCCTTCTGGCACTCCGATCAGTGCAACATGATCAATGGAACTTCTGGGCAAATGTGGCCGCCCTTCATGACTCCTGAGTCCTCGCTGGAGTTCTACAGCCCCGAGGCCTGCCGGTAATCACTGGGACATGGGGGCTTCTGGGCTTCCCGGGCAGCTTGTGGCCAAATCCAGAGGCGTTGGCTGTGCACTCGGGAAGCATTTCGACTCATTGTGGATTTGACTCAGTAGCCCTTGGCACCGTCTTGAATTCTCTCTGGCCGCACCACCAATTGGAGAGCCGAACTCCAGCTGCCAGTGCCTCCACATGGCCCAAAGAGAGGCTGCTGGTGGTGGTTTAGAGCCAGTGGTGCTGGGCCAGGAGGAGGTGGGGGGGGGGCAGCTGGCAGGGTCGCCGGGGGCCAGGAAATGCAGGTGAGAGGTGGGCTTCACCTGGCATCTGGCTGGCGGCCCCCGTGACCATCTGGGTGCTGAGATACCAGCTGACTCTGCTCGGTCCCTTCAGGCTCAGCTCTGCAGCCTGGGGGCTTGAATGCGTCCCATGGTCTCAGCTGTGGGGTCGGAGTAGACAGTGGGTAGCGCCTGCAGCCTTTTCTGGAGGCCTTGTTGTGTCCTGTTCCATTCCAGTCACTCTGGAAAAGTCCTTTACTTGGGAATTCACTCCTGTGGACCCTGACTTATCTGCCCTCCCAGCAAACCTTGTGAAGCCCTACTGTGTGCCAGGTGCCCTGTAGTGACAGAGTGGGCCAAGTCTCCGTTCCCAGGAGGTTGTGTCCTATCAGGGCAGCTCGGGCAAATGGACGAACGCAAGTGTCAGAGAGTGGCCACTTTTTGCTGTTTTAAATTTTTACTTATTTACTTATTTATTGAGACAGAGACTCGCTCTGTCACCAGGCTGGAGTGCAGTGGCGCGATCTCGGCTCACTGCAAACTCTGCCTCCCAGGTTCAAGAGATTCTCCTGCCTCAGCCTCCCGAATAGCTGGGACTACAGGTGCGTGCCACCATGCCTGGCTAAGTTTTGTATTTTTTTTTAGTAGAGATGGGGTTTCACCATGTTGGCCAGGCCGGTCTTGATCTCCTGACCTTGTGATCTGCCCATTTCGGCCTCCCAAAGTGCTGGGATTACAGGCGTGAGCCACCTCGCCCAGCCTATTTATTTTGTTTTTTACATATGGCGTCTCGATATGTTGCCCAGGCTGGTCTTGAACTCCTGGCCTCAAGGGAGCCTCCTGCATCAGCCTCCCAAAGTGCTGGGATTGCAGGTGTGAGCCACTGTACCCAGCTGACCTTTTAAAAACTGAATTTTAAACTTAGAGAAAAGTTACATGAGACGTACAAGTGGCCCGCCTCCCCTTCACCCAGGTTTACTAGCTGTGTCTCTTTTGCTGTATCACGCCGCCTGCCCCTCCTCTCACTGGGTGTCATTCCTGAACCATCCAAGAGTAGGTTGGAGGCTGCGTGGCACCCTTACGCCCAAATACTCAGCGGGTGTTTTCCAGAAACGAGGACATTTTCTTACATGACCACAACGCTATTATCAAAATGAGGAAATGTGACATTGACATAATACTATTATCTAAGCTGTCACTTTCCAATCAATCAAAATAGGCAAGGCACACATGCAGTTAAACATTTTTTAGTAGCTGCATTAAAACAAGTAACAAGAAATTGGTGAAATTATTTTGAATATTTTATTTGACCTCATATATCAAAAATGTAATCACTTCAAGTGTTATTGAGGACTCTTGGTTGATTTTTTTTGCTAGCAAGTGTTAGAAATCTGGGATGTATTTACACTTGCATCCCAGTTTGGACTTGCCCCATGTCAAGGGCAGGATGGGCAGCCACGCATGAGGAGGGGCTGCCATGGACAGAGTGGGTAGCACAGTGCATGTTCAAGTTCAGAAATGCTTTTGAGAAGGTGCAGGAGCGTGAATGGGTGGAGGGTGAATGGGGTGGGTGTGGGGGACAGTGCTGCCACTTGAGGAAGTGACAGCTGAACTGAGATCTGAAGTCTGATGGATGAAGATGCGAGAAAAGACTGTTCTTAGGCAGAGGCAGCAGCTGATGCAAAGGCCCTGGGGCAGGAGGGAGTGTGCTTAGGAACTGCAAGGAGGCCCTGGGCCTGGGAAGGTGGGGTGGGGCTGAGCAGAGCTAGGCAGGAGCTCGATAAGGACAATGCATCCTAATGGTAGGTAAGACTAGAAAGGTCACCGGTTTTCAGGGGCATGATGTATTCTGTTCTTTTTCTAATTTCATAACTTTCAAAACAGTTTTTTTTTAGAGACTGGGTCTCACCATGTTGCCCAGGCTGGTCTTGAACTCCTGAGCTCAAGTGATCCTCCCACCTCGGCCTCCCAAAGTGCTGGGATTACAGGTGTGAGCCATGGTGCCTGGCCTCTGTTCTTTGGTAAAACTCTTATCTGGCTGTGGCTAATACATGGGCGTGGGTAGGGAGGCAGAGTCGGAGCAGAGAGGCCAGTTAGGAGGTCCTTTCAGCTACCCGGGCAAGAGATGGGGGCAGCTTGGACCCGTGAGGTGGTAGCACCTGTGGGGAGAAGTGGCCGGATCTGGGCAGCCTTTGGCAGGGTCTGGCTCTGGCCACCGGGTCTGGGTGTCCCCTCTCACCTTGTCTGTCCCCTGCAGGTCCATGAAGCTCACGTACAAGGAGCCAGGGGAGTTTGAAGGCATCCCCACCTACCGCTTCGTGGCTCCCAAAACCCTGTTCGCCAACGGGTCCACCTACCCGCCCAATGAAGGCTTCTGCCCTTGCCGAGAGTCTGGAATTCAGAACGTCAGCACCTGCAGGTTCAGTACGTGTCGACCCTGTGCTGGGAGGATGCCAGGGTGGGGCCAGCTGAGGGTTTATCTGCCCCAGCCTGTCTGCTTAATCTCTGGCCTCTGTACTCTTGATAATCCCATTAGCCTGAAGATAATGAGGGCCGGGGAAGAGGATCTGAAAAGGAAGAAACGCCGTGTCTATTAGTTGCTGCCACAGTTAACTTCCATGAACTTCATGGCTTAGAGCAGCACACACTTGTTACCTTGCAGTTCTGTAGTTCAGAAGTCCCTGTGGGTCTCACCACGCTCAGATCAAGGAGGCTGCGTTCCTTCTGGAGGTTCTGAGAATCTGGATCTGCCTTTTCTGGCTTCTAGAGGCCCCTCTGGGTTTCTTGGGTCCCGGGCCCTTCCTCCACCTTTGAGGCTGACAGCACAGCATCCTTCTGATCCACTGTGTCCTAGAATCTCGTTCTCTGCCCCCTCTTCCAGTTCTAAGGACCCTTGAGACCACATCATGCTGTCCTGTAAACCCCAGGGCAATCTCCCAATCTTGTTTATTTTTATTTTTATTTTTCAGACAGAGTCTCATTCTGTCACCCAGGCTGGAGTGCAGTGGCGCCATTTCAGCTCGCTGCAGCCTCCGCCACCCAGGCTCAAGTGATGCTCCCACCTCAGCCTCCCGTGTAGCTGGGACCACAGGCATGCACCACCACACCTGGCTAATTCTTTGTATTTTTGGTAGAGACGGGATTTCACTATGTTGGCCAGGCTGGTCTTGAACTCCTGACCTCAAGAGATTCACCTGCCTTGGCCTCCCAAAGTGCTGGTATTACAGGTGTGGGCAACCGCGTCCGGCCTATTTTTATTTTTTGAGACAAGGTATCACTCTGTAGCCTGGGGCTGGAGTATAGTGGTGCAATTATAGCTCACTGCAGCGTCGACCTCACCGGCTCAAGGGATCCTCCTGCCTCAGCCTCCTGAGTAGCTGGGACCACAGGTGTGAGCCATGATACCTAGCTAATTTTATTTTTGTAAACTTTTTGTAGAGATGTTGTCTCACCATGTTACCCATACTTGTCTCAAATGCCTGGCCTTGTGTGATCCACCTGGCTCTGCCTGTTAAAGCAGTGGGATTACAGGTGGGAGCCACTGTGCCCGGCCCAGAGTCCCGACCTTTAAGGGAGCTACTGAGCAGATCCAGTGCCCCTTTGCCCTGTGACCTAACATAGCACATGGGCTCTGGGGCTTAGGGCATGGACATGTCTGGGGGCCGTTCCTCTGCCCTCCCACGCCATCATTTGGAACTTGAAAGTGAGGCTTGATGGGAAGGACCCTTCACCCCATTCTGAGATGGAAAGAGGCTGGCGAGGGTCTGTGTGTTGCATAATGTCCTCTCGTTCATGCCCGGTGTGGGGCGGCCGGGCAGATGGGAGGACCGGTGCTGGCATGGTATTTCCTGGCATTGGCAGTGCGTCTCAGTTGTGTGCCAGGCCCCGAGGCACCCCACCGCAAGTTGCTCAGTCTGGACCCTTGGGTGTCAGTTGGATTCCCTGTCCTCACCCAGCTCTTCCAGTGCGTCCACAGCCCCAGATGGCGTTACCTCCAGGTTGAGTCCTCGCTCCTCCCTCTCTCTTGCCCCCCCAGCCCCCGCCGCATTGTCCAGGCCATGGACACGTCCTTCCTGGTGGTCCAGCCCTTTCAGTAGCCCATCCCGCAATGCAGCGTTGCCGCTGTACCGTCCATCCCCTAGACCATCCGGTGTGGTCACTGCTGGCCTCGTGCGGCTGTTTAAATTGAAATGGATTTAAACAAAATCAAATTAAAAAGCAGTTCCTTGGTTGCACTGGCCGTATGTTAAATGCTCTTAAGTCATGTGTGTCTAGCGGCTACCATCTTGGATAGCGCAGAGAGAGAACATTTCTATCATCCTAGGAAGTTCTGTAGCGTCCAACAGCAGCAGAGGGATCTTTTAGCAACACAGGCCAGGTGTGGTGGCTCACGCCTGTAATCACAATTCTGCAGGAGGCCGAGGCGGGTAGGAGGCCAAGAGTTTAAGACCAGCCTGTGCAACACAGCAAGACCTCTCTCTATCAAAAAAAAAAAACCCAAAAAATTAGCTAGGCATGGCGGTGCCTGCCTGTAGTGCTAGCTACGTGGAAGGCTGGAGTGGGAACTTAAGCCCAGAGGTCAATGCTGCATGAGCTGTGATCACACCACGGCACTCCAGCCTAGGCAACAGAGCAAGACCCATCTCAAAAAAAAAATGCAGATTGCCACCGTACTCTTAAAATGTCCAGCAGCTCTGTCTGCATTCATAGTGAGGTCCAAACTCCCCACCATGGTCTTGGGCCCTGCAGGATCCAGATCCCCTCCCGCCCCGGCCTCTCTGAAGGATCCAGCCCCCGCCAGCCTCTCTGACTCCATTTCTCCCCACACGTCCCCTGTTCGTTATTCTTCAGCCCTGAGGCCTTCTCCCTGTGTCGAGAATATATCGAGGTCGGTGCTGCCTCAGGGCCTTTGCAGGGGCCGTTTCCCCTGCTTGGAGTGCTCTTTGTCTGGACTTCTGAGAGGATCAACACTCACCTTCTTTTGGTCTGCATGCAAATGCCACCTCCTCTGGGAGGCCTCCTCTGATTTCCTGTTCTAAAGTTGCCCCCTCTCCCACCTGCTGCTCCCTATGGCTTCCTTTTCTTGCCTTCTAGGTGCTCATTGCTTCCCGAAATCAGGGACTGGATTTCATCTTCTTCATTGGCTACCTCTTGCATTCACTGCCATCCTTGTGGGCATGACAAGCTCTTCTTGCTTTTATTCTTAGCTTCTAGAATTGTGGCCTGCATTTCATGGATACTCATACAGTATTTGAATATAGGGATGGTGAGTGTGTTCTGTACTTAGGAAATGTAGGCTTGAGGCTGGATGTGACCAAGGTCACGCGGTTGGTGGGACCGGAAGCCAACCTTCTGTTTGACTGCATCTTGCCTTTTGGGAACCTTTTTTGGTTGAAGCCCCGACCTGCAGCTGGGGACGGCGACTCTAGAGGACTGGTCTGCAGCAGGGGTCAGGAGGGAGGACTGTCAACAGATCGGACGGTTTCCCCCATTTCCCGCGGAACGGAGCACCCTGTGAGCGAATGGTTTGGAGCTGTCTCCTGGGCCTGGCTGGCCCACCTGGGCATTGGCCTCTGTTTGCTTCATTCTTTCTTTGCTGGTGTTGGTGGGGATTTCCGCACTTAAGATTGAGATTCTGCCCGATAGGAGGTGTGTTACAGCAACTGTGGCAAGTGGCAGATGCTGGACTCCACTTGATTTAGGCCAAAAGGGCACTTCTTGGTTTGCGTAACGAAAAATTCCAGGGCAGATCCCTGCATTAGGCACAAGTCCAGAGCTTAGATGTTGCCTGGAAGTTGCCCCTGCCAAGTCCCAGCTCACTTTTCTGCTGGACTGGCTTTGCTGGCAGGCAGGCTCTCCCTCCTGCCTGCCTGTGGAGGCTCCAGGCTCACCTCCACCCAGCTCCGAGTCCTGCAGAAAGTGGGCCACCTGCGTTTCCTTCAGTCTAGCACAAGTCCCAGGGTTTGCTCTAATTGGGCCGCCTGGCACCCATGCCCAGCTGTGAACCAATCACGGTAGCTGAGGTGAACTATGCTCATTGGCCAGGCTCGTGTCACATGCTCAGCTGGCTCCCTGGGTGGGCTGACCCCACTGGAAGCACAAGGCTGAATGAAAGTAGGGAAAGTAGGGGTGTAGGGACCAGAAGAAGGGGGAGAAATGACATGCCCATCCCTTCCAAGGGCTTGGGACGAGGTGTGCCCTGCCTTCTGTTAGCACATCTGCCAAAGACTTTCAAAAGCGCAAAGGAATTTTAAAATATTTATTTCAATAACTTTTTCTCTTTTATTTACTTACATCTTTGAGACAGGGTTTCACTCTGCTGCCCACACGCAAGTGCAGCGGTGCAATCACAGCTCACGGCAGCCTCGACCTCCTGGGCTGTGATTCTCCCACCTTAGCCTCCCAGGTAGCTGAGAGCACAGGTCCACACCACCACATCTGGCTAATTTATTTTATTTTTAAGTTTTTTTGTAGAGATGGGGTTGTGCCATCTTGCCTGGGGTTAGTTTTTGCTTCTAAATAAAATATACACAGATACAGAGAAGTTCCCAGGTGACTCATGCAGTTTGGGGTTTTTTCTGCTTTGTTTTTTTGAGCCAGGGTCTAACTCTGTTGCCCAGGCTGGAGTGAGTGGTACCATCATGGCTCACTGCAGCCTGACCTCCATCACTCCACTGATCCTCCCACCCCAGCCTCCCAAGTAGCTGGGACTACAGGCGCTTGCTACTATGCCCAGCCAATTTTTAAATTTTTTGTAGAGATGGGGTCTCACCATGTTGCCCAGGCTAGTCTTGAAGTCCTAGGCTCAAGCGATCCTCCCGCCCAAAGTGCTGGGATTACAGGCATGAGCCGCTGCGCCTGACTGACACGCGTAGTTTGAAACTTCACAAAGTCAACGCACCATGTGGCCAGCACCCTGACTGAGAAGCAGAACACGACAGGCCGGACGCCGCTCACGCTCCTCCCTCCGCCCTGCTGTCCGGCCCTGGAGCTCAGCTGGTTTGCATCTCCATGCGAATGGACCCAAAAGCTAGATGCCCGTTTCTCTTTTTCTGGGCTGTGCACCCCTGAGCACCCTGCTGTGATTCGTCTGTGACGTTGTGACGGTTGCAGCACCTCTTCATTGCTGCGTGGTGTTCCATCGTGGACGCCACCTCCATCCTCTCACTCCTTCCGTTGCTCCTGGGCATCCGAGTTCCTGTGTTTGACCATACCGTGGTGCACACGTGTTGCTTGGTGCACCCATGCCACGTTTCTGTGGCATTTTATCTAAAGAGTAAAGGTACCCATGCCTTTGCCTTTCTGCGCCTTGAAATCTGCTGGACTCGGACACCTCTCTCATCTCCAACCGCCCTATTGCACGAGGGCCTCCAACGTGCCTCGTAGAGCCAACTAATTATCATCTGTGGCAATCCCGGACAATTATGTCTGGCTAGATACACCATAAAGCTATAAATTAATTACCACTTACTGCCAGGAATATCTCTCTCGGCGTGTTTGGTAATAAAATTGGAAGAAACATGTGCGCGGGCCCGTGCAGGCTTGCCCTCTGAAGCAAGGACAGGGCCTGGCACGTTGCCCCATCCCACCTCGGTCTCCACCTGGGGCTGTGGGTAGGCCAGCACTTGCTTGAGATTCCTCCAGGGCCTGGCTCCGTGGCTGCCTCCTCCGCAGGGGGCCATGAGAGTGTTTCCACTTGTGGGGGGCAGTGCTTGTGTGTGCCCTGCTGGGCAAAAAGGCTTGTGTCACATAGTTCTTTTGCCTGAGATGGGAGGATGAGAGGCAGTGTTTTCCAAATTGTGGAGGACATTGTCCCTGCAGGTTCTTGGGATGGCTTCAGAAGGTCCAAGGAGGTGAGAGGGAGCTTCTCGGCCCATCCTTTCTCTGCTTGCCATCACCTGCAGGAGAAGGTCTCTGTTGATGCTGAGAGGGCTCCAGACCCTTCCACACTCATCAGTCTTTTTTTTTTTAAACAGAAAAAGAACAGGGCTTCCACCTAAAGCCTTGTGCAGTAACAGGTTCTAGTTAGAACTTACAACATTCATTATTTTGCATGGTATTTATTCAAATATTTTCCCTCCCTCCCTCCCTTCCTGCCTCCCTCCCTCCCTCCCTCCCTCCCTTCCTTCCTCCCTCCCTCCCTTCCTTCCTTCCTTCCTTCTGACACATTCCCTTTCTGTCACCAAGGTTGGAGTGCAGGGGCACGATCTTGGCTCACTACAATCTCTACAAACTGTCGTCCAGGCTGGAGTGCAGTGGTGTGATCTCACCTCACTGCAACCTCTGAAACCTCTGCTTCCCGAGTTCAAGCAATTCTCCTTCCTCAGCCTCCCGAGTAGCTGGGATTACAGGCGCGTACCATGCCTGGCTAATTTTTGTATTTTTAGTAGAGACCGGGGGGGCGGGGGGGCGGTGGGCGGGCCTCACCATGTTGCCCAGGTTGGTCTTGAACTTCTGACCTCAAATGATCTGCCCACCTCGGCCTCCCAAAGTGCTGGGACCACAGGTGTGAGCCACAGCACCTGGCTCAAATATGTACTTTCTAATTGCGGCAAGTGTTTGCCAGGAATGGCACAGCTGTAAAGCTTCCCTTTAAAATACAGAGATCGAAGGATGGCAGTGGCACTTGGTTCAGAGCAGCACATTATATAACAGTGCAGGGGTGTTCAGATGTGATGAAACTGAAGAGGTTCTGGGATGAATGGTGCTTGAGAAACCTTAAGGGCAGGGATGCACAAGGACTGAGAAAGAGGAGGCCCGACACGGATCAAAATCCCAGCTTTTATTTCACACCAATGCCCAGCTTTGCTAAGGAAAGCAGAGATACTCAGAGGGTTGAGGTGAGATGAATGTAAGCGTGGTTGCTGGTCCTCTGGCTGGCAGTGAGGGAGGGCTGATGCTTTGTGGGAAGGAGACCTTGTGAGTTTGATTTGTTTTTTTTGTTTTGTTTTGTTTTTCTTTCTTACTGAGGCACAATTCATGTAACATAATATTAACCATTTTGAAGTGAATGATTCGGTGGCATTTAGCCCAGTCAAAAGGTTGTGCAGCCGTCACCTGTATCTCACTCCGGAACATTTCCGTCACCCCAAAAGGAGACCCAGACTCATCAGCTGATCACTCTCGCCCCCTCCCCCAGCCCCTGGTCACCACCTGTTGCCTCTGTTTGTGGATTAGCAAGGTCTGGGTCCTTGTGAGCTTTTAAACTTTTTTTTTTTCTTTTGAGACAGGATCTTGCTCTGTTGCCCAGGCTGGAGTTCTGTGGCACAATCACAGCTCACTGCAGCCTCAACCCCCGAGGCTCAAGTGATTCTCGTGCCTCAGCCTCCTGAGTAGCTGGGACTACACGCACACACCACCATGCCAGGCTAATTTTTGTATTTTTTTGTAGAGATGGGGTCTTGCCATGTTGCCCAGACTGGTCTGCAATTCCTGGGCACAAGTGATCTGCCTGCTGAGGCCTCCCAAAGTGTTGGGTTTACGGGGGTGAGCCATGGCGCCTGGCCCTCGTGAGCTTTGAAGAGAGGCCTGCTCCCTGTTCCTTGTTAACTTGTCCCTCAGGTGAGCTGGTGTTTGCCTGGTTTGGCTGGTCCGTGGCGAGGTTGACCTTGCATTTGTAGCAGGTGTGTCTCCTCGCTCCCGTGGCCTCAGGTGCCCACACCTGAGCGCCGATTGTTGCTGCGTGGCCTGCAGGGGGCAGAGTGGGCTACCTGGCTTGTGCTCAAGACACCCTCCCCACACCCAAGTTCAAATCTGGCGTCGCCTTTTCCATCCCTGCCTCCCTAGCTCCCGCGTGCTCCGTGCCTCTCCCCTCCCTGCGCTCTTCTGCCATCCCTCCCACCTGGAACGCGCTGCCCAGGCCTCCTCCTGCTCCTGTAAGAGGCCTCTGCCTTCCTTTGGTCTCTCCTGCCGGAATCAGCGGCTCCTGCCTCACCCCTTCTCTAGCGCAGAGCTTAGCCCTCAACTTAGGGCCCGGGCTCTTCACAGAATGGAGGAGGGGATCCTCCCTGTCTGGTTGTCATCGCCACGGGGGTGCTCTGTGACCACAGCTCTTTGCAGACCTCCAGCCTGGCAGGGCCTGCCAATGCGCTGTCCTCGCCTGATGGCCCTCCCTGCCCCTCTGCCTTCCAGGTGCCCCCTTGTTTCTCTCTCATCCTCACTTCCTCTACGCCGACCCGGTCCTGGCCGACGCGGTGACTGGCCTGCACCCTAACCAGGAGGCACACTCCTTATTCCTGGACATCCACCCGGTGAGCCGCTGCCATCCTCTGCAGGGGGGTGGGCGGGTCCTGGTTGGGGCACACCTGGCCGCCTCCTCTCCCCGAAAGCAGAGCTGCTGTGGGCTGGGGTGGTGGGAAGCCTGGCTTCTAGACTCTCGAGCCACGCAAGGTCCTTGCTTTACCCTGACTCCATAGATCAAGGTAGTTCAAGGGTTTTATGATCCCTTCCTAAGGTACTGGTTCTATCAGTGAACCCCAAGACAGTAAATTAATTAGAACTTATCAGTTGGGGTGTCTCCTACATGTGAGCTGGAGGCAGCCCTCTGGATGTGTCGAGATACCATAAAGATCTTCAGGCAGAGCCTGGAACATCTTGCAGATAAATCATGCAGGGAATTTGTCCCATGTGGAGTTCTGTCTACAAGCAGGGAGCTGGACGTGTGGCCCTCCCAGGGACATGCCTTCAGCCCATGGCCTCTTTTCTCGGCACCTCTGGTCTCTGTAAAGTATGCCCAGCTGGACTTGGTGGCTGCTACCATTGATTCAGAAATCTGTGGGTTTTCTGTTTCCTGGGTGGGCACTTGTGGTCTCTTCCTTGGGCCTTTAATAAAATTATTATTTTTTTTGAGACAAGGTCTCACTGTTGCCCAGGCTGGAGTGCAGTGGCGTGATCATGGCTCATTGCAGCCTTGACCTCGCTGGGCTCAGGTGATCCTCCTCTCTCACCCTTCCTGGTAGCTGGGACTACAGACATGTGCCACCACGCCTGGCTGATCTTTATATCTTCTGTCGAGATGCTGTTTCGCCATGTTGCCCAGTCTGCTCTGGAACTCCTGGACGCAAGCGATCTGCCCATCTAGGCCTCCCAAAGTGCTGGGATGACAGGCGTGAGCCACTGTGCCCAGCCAAGATTAATTTTCTAAATCGAAAAAGAATAGCTATGTATTTTTGAGGTGTACAACGTGATGTTATGATGTGCGTATATATTGTGGAATGCCTAAGTTAAGCCAATCAACACAGGCATCACTCCATGTACTGACCATGTGTTAGTGGTGAGAACATTTACAATCCATACTCAGCAGATTTCAAGGATACGGGACATGGCTGTTCACTACAGTCACCGTGTCGTGTTGCACAGCACAGTATGGTGACTGTTGCTCTGTTGTACAGGAGATCTGAACTTACTCCTCTTAACTGAAATTCTGTCTCCTTTAACTGACCCCCCACCCCCTGCCTGCCTTCCCGGCCCCTGATAGCCAGTATTCTAACCCTCTGCTTCCATGAATTCAACTTTCTTTTTTTTTTTGAGATGGAGTCTCACTCTGGTCACCCAGGCTGGAGTGCAGTGGCTCGATCTCTGCTCACTGCAACCTCCTCCTCCCGGGTTCAAGCAATTCCCCTGCCTCAGCCTCCCAAGTAGCTGGGATCACAGGCGTGTGCTACCACGCCTGGCTAATTTTTGTATTTTTATTAGAGATTGGGTTTCACCACATTGGCCAGGCTGGTCTTGAACTCCTGACCTCAGGTGATCCACCGACCTCGGCCTCCCAAAGTGCTGGGATTATAGATGTGAGCCACCGTGCCCAGCCTGAATTCAACTTTTTTAGATTCTACATACAAGTGAGATCATACAGTATTTGTCTTTCTATGCCTAGCCTATTTTACTTAGCATAGTGTCCTCCAGGTTTGTTACGTCACAAATGACAGGATTTCCCTGTTTTTATTTTTATTTATTTTTTGACAGAGTCTCGCTCTGTTGCACAGGCTAGAGTGTAGTGACACGATCTCGGCTCCCTGCAACCTCCACCTCCTGGGTTCAAGCAATTCTCCTGCCTCAGCCTCCCGAGTAGCTGAGATTAAAGGTGTGCACCACCATACCCAGCTGATTTTTGTATTTTTAGTAGAGATGGGGTTTCATTACCTTGGCCAAGCTGGTCTCGAACTCCTGGCCTCAAGTGATCTGCCTGCCTCAGCCTCCCAAAGTGCTGGGATGACAGGCGTGAGCTACCGCGCCTGGCTGGATTTCCGTCTTCTTAAACGCTGAGTATATCCCACTGCGTGCCCCACCTTTGCTGCGCCCATTCATTCACCGACGGACACTTCACTTGATTCCGTATCTTGGCCGCAGTGTACGTGGGAGTGCCGCTGGCTGTTTGTCACACTGATTTCATTTCCTCTGGGTGATCCTGGCAGCGGGCTTGCTGATCCGATGGTAGTTCTGGTTTTTGTTGTCTGAGGAAGCTCCGTGCATTTGCCACGTTGCTGCGCTCCTCAGGCCCTTCCCGAAGCTCCACTGCGAATGCTGTTCTGCACCATTTTTCTTTGTCCTTCCAGACCTCCTTTGCCACTGACTAGACCCCCTCAGCCCCTGCCCTAGCCCCGGCTCTCTGCCTTCCCTCTCTTCTTAGTTAGTTCCTCCTCCGACCTCTCTTGCTCTTCCACAGAATTCCACCATGAACACGGTCCCCTCTGTGCTCTCACTGATCACTTTCCTTTCAGGACACAGATTTTCTCCCCCACAACGCCCCCCCGCCGACATCAAGAAAGAGGGGGTTAAGTTTGGGAGCCCAGAGAGAGGCAAACAGCTGTTCTGCTGCAGCCACATTAGCTGCTGCCTCCACCTCTGCCTCCAGATCAGCTTGAGGCACACAGGGAGAGGAAGTGGGCTTTGTTTCTTTGTTTTTTGAGCAGGGCACGTTGGGGAGAGGGATCGTGAAAGCCACTTGCTGCCTGTTGGCCATTAGTCTTGAAAACCGAATGCGTGTTGGAAGCTGCTTCCATGCGGCCACTTTTCTGCTCCTGAAATTGGGGGAGGGCATGGGGATGGGGGACTCCCAGGACTCTGCTTTAGTGGTATCACAGCTAAGACTTAGGATAATGACAAAATTCAAAGCAAAATTAGCAAAGGGAGAAAGCACCTAGGGTGAAGTGGGGGACAGCCAGGCTGAGCTTCCAGAGTCTTCTGCCAGGGGGGAGTCACACAGGATGCACCTAACGTCTTCGGCCACGAGTTGTGGCAACGTGTAGGCGATGCTGTCTAGCAGGGAAGCCCATCAGGATTTCAGTGTCCAGGGTGTTTCACTAGATGTCAATCACGTGGCAGGTACCAAAATTCTAGACCCTGGGAAGGAAAGCAGGTGCTGAGCAGGAGCCATGTTGTTTGTACAGATAATTTTGGCCCAGTGAACGAGTCTCATCACCTAGGGGATGGTGGGGACCCTCCTGAAATCTGGGTTTCTGGATGCCAGCCAAGGGCCGGCCCTGCCAGCAGAATTCCTAAGGAGAGCAGCTTCAGGCCTGCAGTACGAACTCTGTCTGACTCACCAGAGATCTCACGCCCATCTACCCAGGCTTTGGAGGGCGAGTGCTCCCCAGTCCTGGTGTCAAGGGCCATAATGAAGAAAACATCTTTCCCTACAGTGCACGTGATCCTAAGCCAGGCATTTATGGCCCCGAGTGTGGCTACCTTGCATACCTTATTTCTGCTCTTGTGTTATCTCTAGTTTACAGCTAAGGAAGCAACTCTCAGTTAAGAAGACCCAGTTGCAGTTCTGTGACCTTAAATCTGGTCTTATTTCTGCTATAGTTGCCCGAATTCATTCTGGAACCACCTTCTTGTGTTCGTTGACATATGCGTTTCACTTCTGTTATTTACTTTTTAAAAAAGTCCCCTAAAAAGAAAAGAGCTGGGTCTAGTTGCGCATGGCTGTAATTCCAGTGCCTTGAGAGGCTGAGGCAGGAAGGTCACTGGAGACTAGGAGTTCAAGACCAGCCTGGGCAACATAGTGAGACTGTCTCTACAAAAATAATAATGATAAATAGGCCGGGCGCGGTGGCTCACCCTGTAATCCCAGCACTTTGGGAGGCTGAAGTGGGCAGATCACTTGTGGCCAGGAGTTCGAGACCAGCCTGGTCAACATGGTGATACCCTGTCTTTACTAAAAATAACAAAAATGAACCAAGTGTGGTGGTACACACCTGTAGTCCCAGCTACTGGGGGGGGCACTGAAGCAAGACAATCACTTGAACTCAGGAGGCAGAGGTTGCAGTGAGCAACTGCACTCCAGCCTGGATGACTGAGTGAGAGTTTGTCTCAAAAAAATAAATAAATAAATTTCTGCGCAAAGGAAGCTTTTTATTACTACTTCAACTAGGATATCACAAAATTCTCCAAAAAAAAGAAGACAACCATAAAAATGAACAAGGAAAAATATATTAGGCTGGGCGGGCACGGTGGCTCACGCCTGGAATACCAGCACTTTGGGAGGCCGTGGCAGGCAGATCATGAGGTCAGGAGTTAAAGAGCAGCCTGGCCAATATGGTGAAACCCCATCTCTACTAAAAATACAAAAATTAGCCAGGCATGGTGGCTCCCAGCTACTCGGGAGACTGAGGCAGGAGAATCACTTGAACCCATGAGGCGGAAGTTGCAGTGAGCCGAAATCGTCCCACTGCACTCCAGCCTGGGTGACAGAGTGAGACTCAATCTCAAAAAAAAAAAAAAAAAAAAAAAAAAGAAAAAAGGCTCTACGTAAAATATTAGGCTCTATGTAAAGTACCGTTGTCTGCCAGCAGGGGCGAACCTGGGGCAGCTCTCAGCACCATCGTTAAAGGTGGAGGTTTTGTGTAGGTGTATTATTAGAGGGGCACTGAAGACCATGCAAGGCTGCGACCTGCTCTTCAGAATGATCAGGGACAGCTGGGAGTGAACTGAGAAGGGATTCTCATCCATGTTATTGAACGTGGAGGTTGAAAGCCATTCTGCACTTTGGGAAATCTCACTGTCTTAGTGACAGGTGAGAGTGATTCGGTTTTTCCACCCCTAGACAGGCTTGCTTTACAGAAGGGACCTCCTGAGGGTGTGGATGTGACTGTGTGGGAGCATTTGTTTTCCTGGAAGGGGTGAGAACCAGGAGGAGATCTCAGGGCACCTGCACGACATTGCTAGAACCGTGGACTCCCCCAACCCGTGGCTTGTTTTAGGTCAGATATAAGCAAGCTCCACTGGGCAGTCAGCTGGGACGCCCATCCTCTTGCCTGAGACCAGGGAGAGGAGGGCTTGGTGGCATCCCTGGAGCTTGGGGGTGTCCAGTCTCCTCACTGTGTGTGTTGCTGCAGGTCACTGGAATCCCCATGAACTGCTCTGTGAAACTGCAGCTGAGCCTCTACATGAAATCCATCAAAGGCATTGGGTGAGTGGGGATTGGCGCTGGGGCTGCACTACTCATTGAGAGATGAGGGGCTCAGCGCTCCGGTGGTCCCAGACTGCAGTGATGTGCGCCAGAACCAGGGCATGGGGAAGGGAGAGGGTCCTGTTGGGGGTGGAATCCAGTCCCTGCAGATCTTCTCCTGAGGATTCTTAGTTTTGAGCCAGGTCCTACCTGCATACTGATATTCCTTCCCCAGAACCCCACTTTTCTTTCTTAACATTCACCCCCTCCCCGCCAGTTAGCCGGAATCTTCAGTCCAAGCTGTCTCCTACTCAACAGAGTGGCAAAAATGAAAGCCTGGCAAAACCGAATGGAAACTTACCGAACAGCATTCTTAAGTTTGACTACTCATTTCACAAGAATTTTTTGAGCACTGATTTCCTCTTTTTGATTTTTAAAATAAAACAGCTTTATGGAAATACAATTCATGTACTCTAAAACTCACCCTTTTAAAATGCACAATTCAAAATTAAAACATTAAAACAAACCCCCTCCCCCAAAATAAAATACACAATTCAGTGATTTATGGTCTATTCACAGAATTGTGCATCTATTACCACAATCAATTTTGGAACGTTTTCATCACCCCCAAAAGAAACCACACATCCATTAACACTCACTCCCAATTCCCTCAGCCCCAGACAGCCCCGCTCCTCTACTTCCTGTCTCTGAGGACTTGCCTGTTCTGGGCATCTCATATACACGGGATCATACGCTGTCATACACACGGGATCATATGCTCTCATACACACAGGATCATATGCTCTCATATACACGGGATCATATGCTGTCATGTACACGTGATCATACACTGTCACATACACGGGATCATACGCTCTCATATACATGGGATCATATGCTATGTGGTCTTTTGCATCTGGCTTCTTTCATTTAGGATTATGTTTTCAAGGTTCATGTTGTAGCATGGATCAGTGCATTTCATGGTTGGATAATATTCCATTGTCTGGACAGACCACATTTATTTATCAGTTGATGGACGTTTGGGTTGTTTCCACGCTTTGGCCATTATGGATAATGCAGCTGTCAATGTTCCTGTTGAAGCCCGGTGTGGACATCTGTTCCTATTTTCCTTAGGTGCGTGCCGAGGGATGGAATGGCTGGGTCCTATGTTAAGGCTTTGTTTAACTGTTCGAGGAACGGCTAGACTCGTGCACAGCCTCTGCCTCGTTCCCATTCCGCTTCCTCCCACGTGCACCCGCCCTCGCCGTAACATTAGCTCTGCTAGAACTTGTTCAGGGATTATACTGGTTTGTTGCCATGTCAGTGTCTGGACTTTTTAGCATATTTGAAATAGTTTTGTTTTAAAAAAATTCTCTTAGAAAAATCCGTGGGTTGCAGGAATGTGAGCCTCTATTCAGCTTTGTCCAATGCCTCTCGGCTGGAAAGAATCACACTTTGTCAGAGAATGGCAGGGAGTAATAACTGTCAGCTCATTTCCTTCATCCTGTCCCTGCATTTTATTTTTGTATTTTGAGGCCACTTCAGGGATTTGTTCTCGATGGATTTGTGGGTGGTGAAACAGCCCGAGGCACAGAAGAGGCATTCGCAGCCCAAGTATTCCCTCTGGTTCCACCACATGGCACCTGGGCTGCTAACTGGGATGCAACTGGGGCCAAGTGGGTGACCCAGATAGAAGAGGCCACCTGCGGCCGAGCACACAGCCCCTTCCCAGCACCCGCTGACGGTGGCCCCATGGAGATGTGGGCTCAGTGTGGCCACATCCTCTGCATTTTTCCAAAGGACCTCCAAATCTGGATTTTAACAGGAGCTCTGTCAATTTTTATTTATTGGGAGGTAATTCAGAGTCTTTATTCGAGACAAAGTCTTGCTCTGTCACCCAGGCTGGAGTGCAGCAACACAATCTCGGCTCACTGCAACCTCTGCCTCCCGGGTTCCAGTGATTCTCCTGCCTCAGCCTCCTGAGTAGCTGGGATTACAGGTGCCCACCACCACACCCAGATAATTTTTGTATTTTTAGTACAGACAGGGTTTCACCATGTTTGCCAGGCTGGTCTCAAACTCCTGACCTCAGATGATCCACCCGCCTTGGCCTCCCAAAGTGCTGAGATTATAGGCGTGAGCCACCGTGCCCAGCCTGTGACTGGGGGATTTGAGCCTTTTGTGCTGACTTTGGCACCCGCCCGAGTGACTTCCATTTCCCCTCCCTACTGCTGTGCATGGTGAAGTGACAGAATATTTGTGTGTCCATTTCTTTGCTGGGATTTAACTAATAACAATAATAATAAATGTGTCAAGCGCTTTTACATGCTGGGTAGTCTTCTAAGCACGTTACTCGTATCACTGCACTGGATCCTCCCTAGAGCCCTAGGAGGAGTTACATGATAACATCTCCCTTATGCAGGAAGAGACACAGAGACTCAGTAGCATGCCCAAGGTCACAGAGCTCACAAGTGGCTGTGTCAGGGGTCCCCGAGGCCACCGCAGGCTCGACGATTTGCTGGGAAGCCTCAGGACACAGCATGCGGTTGTACACATGGCTGGGATTTATTACAGTAAACGGATTCAAAGCAGATCAGCAAAGGGAAAGGCCACATGCGGTCAAGTCCAGAGGAAAGCAGGCGCCAGCTTCCAGAGCCCTCTCCCGAGGAGTTGCCCAATTCCTGCTGCAGGCAGTGGTGACAACCCACGTGACATGTCATCTGCCAGGGAAGCCCATTAGAAAGACTCAGCACCCAGGGTTTTTACTGGGGGCTGGTCACGTGGCCACCCTCTGCCTGGCAGGTACCGAAATTCCAGACCCTTAGAAGGCCAGCTCGTGGTGGGTATCAACCACATTACCTGTACAGATTGCTCAGGCACAGTGAGCCATCCTTGTCAGTTAGGGAGCAGTGGGAACCGTCTGGAATCCAGGCTCCCAGACGCCAGCCCCAGGCCAGCCTTGCCAGCAGCCCGTGTGAGGAGGGAAGGCTCGGGCCTGCCGCATGAACACGCGCCTGCACGGCGGCCCAGGTGGGATTCGAACCCAGGCAGGGAGCTCGAGTGTGCGCCATTAACCACTTCGCCACCCTGCCTTTTCTGCTAGATACCCGCTGTGTGTGGGGGTCTGCACGGGGGAAGCGGTGAGCCAGCCCACCCTGCTGCTCGGTACTGGGTGTGAGTTGCTGTATTTCCTTCCTGTTGTTGCTGTCACAAATTTGCCACAAATATCGTGGCTCACTTTTAAAGACTATCTGACAGCGTGGGAGCTCTGAAGGGGCCCGGCAGAGCTAAGATCAAGGTGTTGGCAGGCCTGGCTCCTTCCACAGGCTCTGGGGGAGAACCTGTGCCTCGCTGTTTTCAGCTTCTAGAAGCTTCCTACCATCCTTAGCTCATGACCTTAATCCTAACCCTCCCTGTTGTTCCTTTCTGTTTGTTTATTGTTGTTGAGACAGAGTCTCGCTCTGCCGTCTAGACTGGAGTACAGTGGCGCGATCCATAGTTCACTGCAGCCTCAACCTCCTGGGCTTAGGTGATCCTCCCACCTCAGCCTCCTGAGTAGCTGGGACTACAGGCATGTGCCACCACAACCTGCTACTTTTTGTGTTTTTTTTTTTTTTTTTTTTTTTTTAGAGATGGGGTCTCACTATGTTGTCCAGGCTGGTCTTGAACTCCTGGGCTCAAGTGATCCTCCCACCTTGGCCTCCCAAAAGTGCTGGGATTCAGGTGTGAGCCACCGCGCCCGGCTTCTCCCTCTTTAAAGCGAGCAACGTGGTGTTGTTTTAGTTTCTCTCTGCCTCTAACCTCCTGCTTCCCTCTTTTTAAAAATTTAGTTTTTTGGCTGGGGGTGGTGGCTCACACCTGTCATCCCCAAACTTTGAAAGGCCAAGGTGGGCCATCACAAGGTCAGGAGTTCGAGACCATCCTGGCTAACATGGCGAAACCCCATCTCTGCTAAAAAAAAAAAAATAATAGCCAGGCGAGGTGGCATGCACCTATAATCCCAGCTGCTCGGGAGGCTGAGGCAGGAGAATTGCTTGAACCCAGGAAGCAGAAGTTGGAGTGAGCCGAGATCGTGCCACTGCACTGCAGCTTGGGTGACAGAGCGAGACTCCATCTAAAAAACAAATTAGTTTGGTTTTTTTTAGGTTTTTAAAAATTTTTGTTTTTTTCATTTTCTCTCTCTTGCCTGATTGCTCTGGCTAGGACTTCCCGCTTCTCTTTTTAAGGACTCTTGAGCTATTCCAGGACAGTCTCCCATCTCAGACCCTTGATGTAGTCATGTCTGCATGGTCCCGTTCGCCATGGCAGGTCACGGTTCCCACACTTTGCCGTGGCAGCTCACAGCTCCCCAGGTGTCGCATTGGTCTTCCGGTCTCCTTAGGCACCTCTCAGCTGTGACAGTCTCTCATCGCTCCTTGTTTTTGATGACAATGATGCTTTTGAGAACCCTGTCAGGTATTTTGTAGGATGCCCCCTCCACTGGGATTGGTCTGATGCTTTTCTCATATCAGCCTGGGGTGATGGGTTCTGGGGGAGGAAGAGCACAGAAAGTTCCAGTTTCACAGCGTCTAGGGTACATTCTGTCAGCATACTGTATCGTGTTGATATCGACCTCACTCGCCTGGACGAAGTCGTGTCTGTGACGTTGCTCCAGTGTCCAGTTAACTTTTTTCTCCCTTCAGATTTTATTGTCTTTTTAACTTGACATGTAAGTTTTAATTTCACAGGTAATATGAACATATCTTCTCGAGGGGAAAAATAGAGTTTCCTGTGACTCCCCCGCTGTCCCCAGTCTTCCCACCATTGTCAATTTGCTGCACTTACTTCAGGCCTTTTTCTGCTTATTTACATTCACATATATGTTGCCATAGAGAAGATGTATGTTGTCGTTTGTTTGTTTGTTTGCTAGTCCAGGCGACACTGAACATGTTTGTGCCTCTTTGCACATGTGTGGGCATCTCTAGGGCAGTTTCTGAAGAGCGTAATTGCTAGGTCCTCAGGACTATTGGTGGAATTAGGTTGGCAATATAGAGGAGAAAACTCAATAGTTGTGGCTCAGATGGGACAAAGGTATACTGTTATTTCAAAAATCTTCTTTTAGAGGATGTCTGGAGGCAGACAGTCCCAAGTATGGAAGCTTCCAAGAGACATTCATGGTCCAAGTTCTACTCATCTTTCTGTTCCATTTCCCAGCCCATGGCTTCCATCCTCAAGGTCACTTCTGGTCCCAGTGGCTACAGAGCTCCAGCCCTTGCATCTGCATTCCAGGCATCTGAAAGGGAGGCAGGAAAAAAGGTTCACCTCCCAGCTGTGAAAGCTTCTTTTTAAGCAGCCTTCCCGGCCATCCCATGTAACGCTTCTGTGAACATCTCATTAACCAGAACTTGGCCACAGAGCCTCGCTTGCCACAAGAGAGGCTGAGGTGGAGTCTTTAGCTGGTGAATTGCCATCCTGAGTAAAACTTGGGTTCTGTTTCTGAAAGGGATCAATGGATTTTGGCTAGGTCACTGGTGGTCTCTGCCCTGTAGGAGATGTGAGTTTTTAACTTAAAAAGATTATTATCAAATTGTGAAGCTTTTTGCCGGAGGAGATTCCTTCCAGCAGCCCATCAAAACACTGGTTCCCTAAGTCCACAGCAGTTGAGTGCCATGGCTCCTCATCCTCGGGGGTATATGCCACAACCCCTAGTGGATGCCTGAAATTGGGGATAGCGCTGAAGCCTATGCAGCATGTACTATGCTTCTTCCTACACATACACATCTATGATAAAGTTAATTTGTGGCCGGGCGTGGTGGCTCACGCCTGTAACCCCAGCACTTTGAGAGGCCGAGGCGGATGGAACTCCTGAGGTCAGGAGTTCGCCACTAGCCTGGCCAACATGGTGAAACCTCATCTCTATTAAAATACAAAAAATTAGCCTGGTGTGGTGGCAGGTGCCTGTAATCCCAGCTACACAGGTGGCTGAGGCAGGAGAATGGCTTGAACCCGGGAGGCAGAGGTTGCCAAGAACACACCATTGCACTCCAGCCTGGGAAATAAGAACAAAACTCCGTCTCAAAAAAAAAAAAAAGTTAATTTGTAAATTAGGTATAGCAGCAATTAACAACAACTAAGAATTGAGTAATTATAACAATATACTAGAATAAAAGTTATGTGAATGTGGTCTCTCTCTCTCTCTCTCTCAAAATATCTTATTGTACTATACTGAGCATAAGAAATGGCAGAAATCAAAACCATGGATAAGGAGGGATGACTGAGGTTGCAGAATCAAGTCCCTTCTGGCCCCAGAGCTTATGCTCACAGGTTCAAAACGGTGTGAAGTCAAACAGCCCCATGGCAAAACATGTCACCCGATCACGAGGTCAAGAGTTCGAGACCAGCCTGACCAACATGGTGAAACCCTGTCTTTCTCTAAAAAAAAAAAAAAATTAGCTGGGAGTGGTGATACGCACCTGTAATTCCAGCTACTCTGGAGGCTGAGGCAGGAAAATCGCTTGAACCTGGGAAGCAGAGGTTGCAGTGAGCCAAGATTGCGCCACTGTACTCCAGCCTGGGCGAAAGACTGATACTCTTTCTAAAAAAAAAAAAAAAAAAAAAAAAAGAAAGAAAAAGAAAAAACATACATCTTTTAAAGAATTCAAGTTAGGCTTATTTACTAGTATTATTGAGGGCTGTAGACAGACCTATAGCCTGGGGGCGGTTTTGTCAGTGGCTCCTAAGGTGTTTCAGCTCATTGTTTGTATTTGGTGGTGGGGGTTTAGTGTGTGCAAAATTCTACTAAACCTGTTTAGAGGTTGTATTCCAGCAGAATTATGTCAAGGTTAGGGTGTAAGACTTTGTCTCACACATCTATGTCTTGCTTATTTCCAGACAAACTGGGAAGATTGAGCCAGTGGTCCTGCCGCTGCTCTGGTTTGCAGAGGTAAGGGTGTGTTGGGCATAGTGTCAGGGACTTTTGTTAGGAGCCAATGTGGGCATTTGAGGCGGGGGCGGGGAGCAGCTTGTAGAGAGGAAGAGGGCTGAGGCAGAGTAACCGGACTGTGACATGGACCGGCCTATCAGAAACTTCACACTGTCCAAGCGCCCTGTGTCACTTATCCCACCAAGTTGAAAGGCATCCCTTGAGATGGGGAAGACAGAAGCTCATGAAACGGTAAAGTCCCTGGCCCTGGATGTAAAATAATTTTATTGAGGCATGTGACCGCCTCTCCTGAGAGAAGGGGAGTTGGTTTCCAGGGTGTCAGCTTTTCACTTAAATTTACTTCTCTCCCAGCTTTTCAGAATTCCTTCTGGCCTAGCCTGTTATTTTATTTTATTTTCTATATTGTTTCTTGTTTACCTCATTTTAAATCAGGGTGAGCTAATGGCCAGGATAGACAAGCCTCCAAATGTCAAGTTCACTTCCTGCTCACAGCCCAATCTGAAGGGGGTTGACTGGGAGGCAGAACTCTGCTCCCTGCAGTAATTCAGGGCTCCAGGACGCTTTCCATCTGGTGGCCCCGCCCTCCTGCGATCCTCCATTCAGTGGTGGGGAAAGAGATAGTCACGTGAGGCCAGGCCCACCTCCTGTTGGTCAGGACAGGATCACATGGCCCTGCCCAACTGCCAGGGAGTCTGGGAATTGTAGTCTTACCTTGTGTCCTGGAGGGAGGAGGTCCCTGGCAGGCTCCAACACAGGCTTTAGCCGGGTAGCTTGAAATGGGGAAGGGCTGAGGCGGGCACAGAGGAAGGTGTTGGGTGGCATTTGTGCTGTAGCCCACAGCCTGCAGCCCCAGATCATGTGTTTGTCATTCTGCCTCCTCAGAGCGGGGCCATGGAAGGGGACACACTGCACACGTTCTACACCCAGCTGGTGTTGGTGCCCAAGGTGATGCACTATGCCCAGTATGTGCTCCTGGCACTGGGCTGCATCCTGCTGCTGGTCCCTGTCATCTACCAAATCTGGAGCCAAGTAGGTGCTGGCCAGAGCATGGCCCTGGCTGACAGACATTCGCTTGCCTGCTGGGGGAGGGGGGCTCAGGTCAGACCCCCTGGCCAATCGCAACCTGGAGCCCACCTCCAGCAGCGGTCCTGCGCCTCTGCCGGAGTGGGAGTGGTCACTGCTGGGGGCTGCACTGCACGCTTGTGTCTTTTGCATGCCGCGTTGCCACTACTCTGCCTGTTCTGGAAGGCCCGGGACCCCCTCTTGAAGGGGCTGCAGGTGGGCTTTGAGTAATGAGACCTGGTACTTGCATCATTCATTCATCAAGTCAGCACCCAGGGATGCCAGGCTCTGGTAGGGGCAAGGGGACAGCACTGGAGGAGACAGCTGAGGTCCCTACTCTGGGGGATTGAGGGGGGATGGCATTCCAGCCGGGTGACAGATGAAAACCAAGCAAATCAGCAGAAAAGATAATCTCACCATGATAGGAAATGTGAGGGGCTAGAGCCATGATGTCAAATAGAAATGCAGCGTGAGGCTGGATGCAGTGGCTCACGCCTGTAATCCCAGCACTTTGGGAGGCCAAGGCGGGTGATCACGAGGTCAGGAGATTGAGACCATCCTGGCCAATGTGGCGAAACCCTGTCTCTACTAAAATACAAAAAATTAGCCAGGTGTGGTGGCTCGCTCCTGTAATCCCAGCTACTCGGGAGGCTGAGGCAGGGGAATCGCTTGAACCTGGGAAGCGGAGGTTGCAGTGAGCCAAGATCACACCACTGCTCTCCAGCCTGGTAACAGTGGAAGAATCTTTATAAAAAAAAAAAAAAAAATACAGCATGAGCTGCGTGTGAGGTTTTCAGTTTAAATTTTCTAATAGCCACTTAACAGCCAAAGGAAACAAGTGAAATTAATTTTAATTTTCTTTAACCCAAATATATCCAAAGTCTTATCACTTCAACATGTAATCAGTGTAAAAGATGTCAATATTTTTGCAGTTTTTTTTTCTGCATGAAGTCTTTGCAATCCTGTGTGTGTTATATATGTGCAGCAGGTCTCAGTTTGGACTGGTCCCATTTCAAGGGCTCACCAGCCATAAGCAGCTTCCAGACTGGACAGTGCATGTCTGGGGCGAGTGGGCACAAGGACAGATGGAGCTTCAGGAAGGCCTCTAGGAAGAGGCAGACAGTGAGCTTTGATGTGGAGGCCAGGGAGGCACTTGGCACAGAGCCACAGGAGCAATGCTGCCGGGAGCGGCCAGTGCAAAGGCCCTGGGGCAGGGACGGGCAAGGCACGTCAGAGGATCAGGCAGGGCCAGGGTGGCTGGAGGGGAGTGAGGGCAGGGACAGAGGTAGGAGGTGGTGTCTGAGAGTGGGCATGCCAGGCCCCCCAGGGCCTTGTGGTGCAGAGTGAGCAGCTTGGAACTGATTCTGAGGGTGACACAGCCCTTGGAGCCTTTTAAAGAGGGGAATCGCTAGGTCAGCTGCTGGCTGGGTACAGGCTCTGGGCTGGGACAGGTAGAAGCCTGGGCCCAGCAGGGAAGCCCCAGCGGGTGAGAAAGTCAGTGGCTAGAACAGGTGGGGCAGCTGTATCAGGAGGGAATGGAAGTGGGGAAGAGCTCTAGCCCTGGGCTTCAAACCTTCAGACACGGGAGGAAGAGGGGTGACGACAGTGCCCCTCCTTGCTTTGGGGTCCTTTATGTATTCATTCATGGCATTCACTGCCAGGCCCTTTGCACAGGTCAGGGGATACAGAAATGACCAGAACATGAGGTCTGCAGCAAAGATGGGCAAGCCGGGCCTTTAGGCAAGCTACCCAGTCACACAAGGGCCAGGAGAGCATCACAGAGCTCTAGGGGCAGTGGAGACGGGAGCAGCTGCCGTGGTAAGGGAAGGGATGCTGCCCCTGGCAGGGCGTCGGGAAGGGCTGTTTTGGATGCATGGACCAGAAAGCCACCCTCTGAGGGGGCCCTCACCTGCGTCGTCCCGGGGCCACAGGCCGAGGCCTTCCGAGGGGCCCCGGGGCCACCCCGCCGCGCTGCTGGCCTTGGCTCCTCTGCCGCACTTGCTTCTTTAGCTCTGGTGAACGATTCTTCTCTCCCCTTTCTCGGGGGAGGCTTGCGTGCTTCCATGCTTGCGGGCTGGGTGAGAATAATGCATTCTTGGTTCTTCACCTTGGCTTTCAGACCTGAAAACCGACTTTCCTTCCAAATTCCTGTCCTTGCGGGGAAAAGGTTTCCACGGTGCGAGGCGGTGACCTGGACACCAGCCGTTATCATGTTGCTCCTCTAGTGTTTGAGCCCCCGATGAACAGTGACCATTGGGTCCAACCAGCCCTTTTGGGCGCCCTCTTCTCTGTCACTGCCCCCCGGGGGAGCCAGGACCCTGCAGGGCTGTGACTTCAGCAAGCAGAAGGGAACTCCTTCCAGTTTCTAGACTGAATTATGTAGAGAGGAGAGAGGGAATCGGAACCCACACTCCCATACCATGAATACCTTCCCGTGGCAGAGCGTCACGTGGATGTCCACAGGCAAGGAGGCACAGCCACACAAGGGGGTCCCTGGGGACTGGCTGAGGGGCTGGGCCAGAAGAGGCCATGACAGCCTCATCCCTCTGTCCCCTTCTGTCTCTCTCCAAATCGCCCATCAGAATGGGGACAGGGAAGGAGGATCAGGAAGCACAGGATCTCTAGGCTCGGGCTGGGGTCCCCTTCCCTGCCGCAGCCCCCAAATCGGCGTCCCAGCCTCAGATCCAGTAAGAGTGCCACGATCGGCAGCGTGGCCCCACTCCCTGCAGGTTTTACTGGAGGCCACGTAAGTGAAATTTATCCCATTATGTGTGTTTTGATTTAGCAGGGCCTTACTTACCAGTTTTTATGTAATTTGCCCTGATTTTTTAAAAAATCACATGCTGGTAAACGCAACATATTTTAATTTCTCTTTAGAGAATTTTTTCTTCTTGAGCCAGGTATGGTGGCTCTTGCCTATAATCCCAGCTACTCGGGAGGCTGAGGCAGGAGGATCCCTTGAGCCCAGGAGGTGGAGGCTGCAGTGAGCCATGATCGTGCCATTGCACTCCAGCCTGACAACAGAGTGAGACCTTGTCTCAAAAATTAAAAAAAAGAAAGAAATGTTTCTTCTCAAGTCATTCTTAAAAAAAAAAAATCAAAAGCATTTTAACAGAACAATCTGTTCCTGGTTGATTGTAAACAACCCCCAGCTCAGTCCACTGGCTGTCGGCCTCCAGGGCCTATCTCCCCACCTTGCTTCCTCGCTGGGTTACCTTTTCAAGTGGCCGAGCCCTTTTCAGCTTGGCTTGTCCACCTCCCAGGTGAGTTTCCCGAAAATGCTTGTACTCCATCTAACAGCAGCGGCTCCCCACATCTCCGCCCCTGCAGGCATTGAGGGTTGTTGTACTCTAAACTTCTGTACCTCTCCTGTTTCCTCTTTGCCTTTTGCAAATCGAAGAACCATGTACGACCTTTTTCATGTGGCTTCAACGTCAACTATAAATTAGCTTGGTTATCTTCTAGGAGAAATGCTATTTATTTTGGAGTAGTAGTAAAAAGGGCTCAAAGGATAAGGAGGCCATTCAGGCCTATTCTGAATCCCTGATGACATCAGCTCCCAAGGGCTCTGTGCTGCAGGAAGCAAAACTGTAGGTGGGTACCAGGTAACGCCGTGCGCCTCCCCGCCCCCTCCCACATCAAGTAGAATGCTGGCGGCTTCAAACACTTGGGGTCCTGCTCATTCCTTCAGCCTCGACTTCACCTGGAGTATCTACAGACTGAAGATGCATATTTGTGTATTTCACTTTTGGAGAAACTACCCCTTCCTATGTTCTGAGTGAATAGCCGTTTCTTTGATCTCAGAGGGGAACTGGTGTTCTATGCGGCTGGTGGCTATTTACAAGGTCATATTAAGAAGGCAGGAACAAGGCTTAGGCCTGCTGCTTCTCAAATCTCTTGTGCAATAGACTCCCCTGGGGAAGCTTGCTAGAATGCAGATCCCTGGGCTGTCTTCTAGCCTCCTGGAATAGAATCATGGTAGAATCTGTATTTTAATGGACCCTAGTGAGATTCTGATGTTGAAACATGTTTGAGAAACATTGATCTGAATCTGGGATGACTGGCTGGGCGTGGAGGCTCACATCTGTAATCCAGCACTTTGGGAAGCTGAGGCGGGTGGATCATTTGAGGTCAGGAGTTCGAGACTAGCCTGGCCAACATGGTGAAACCCTGTCTCTACTAAAAATACAAAAAAAAAAAAAAAAAAGGATGGGCACGGTGGCTCATGCCTGTAAACCCTGCACTTTGGGAGGTTGAGGTGGGTGAATCGTGAGGTCTGGAGTTCAAGACCAGCCTGGCCAACATAGTGAAACCCCGTCTCTACTAAAAATACGAAAATTAGCTGGATGTGGTGGCACGTACCTGTAGTCCCAGCTACTCAGGAGGCTGAGGCAGGAGAATCACTTGAACCCGGGAGGTGGAGGTTGCACTGAGCTGAGATCACACCACTGCACTCCAGCCTGGGCGACAGAGCGAGACTCCATCTAAAAATAAATAAATAAATAAAAATACAAAGAAATTAGCCAGGTGTGGTGGTGCACACCTGTAATCCCAGCTACTCGGGAAGTCAAGGCAGGAGAATTGTTTGAATCCAGCAGATGGAGGTTGCAATGAGTCAAGATTGTGCCACCGCACTCCAGCCTGGGTGACGGAGTGAGACTCCATCTCCAAAAAATAAAAATAAAATAAAATAATAACAAACTAAATAAATAAATCTGGGATGACTGACCAAGAACAAAGAATGTAGGCATCAGTGGAACACCAACTGTATACTTGGGACTGGATCTGAGGGTAGGATTGCTGGATTGAGCACAAACAAACACAAGAACTACAGAAGGGTGCCTGTTAAAGACGAATTTCTGGTAAGCAATGAATTTTTTTTTTTTGGAGACAGAGTTTCGCTCTTGTTGCCCAGGCAGGAGTGCAATGGCACAATCTCGGCTCACCGCAACCCCCGCCTCCCAGGTTCAAGCTATTCTCCTGCCTCAGCCTCCTGAGAAGCTGGGATTACAGGCATACGCCACCATGCCTGGCTGATTTTGCATTTTTAGTAGAGATGGGGTTTTCTCCATGTTGGTCAGGCTGGTCTTGAACTCCTGTCCTCAGGTGATCCACCCGCCTCGGCCTCCCAGAGTACTGGGATCACAGGTGTGAGCCACTGTGCCTGGCTGCGATGAATACTTTTCATTCATACAATGATAGGACACACGTATTCTGGAAACCTGTCTGTTGTTCACCTGAAATTCACATTGAACCAGGCGTCCTGATTTTCTGTGGCAGCCGTATCTGCTGGGGAAGTAGGCTGATGTCCCTGGGGGGGTCTCTATTTCCTTGGCCAGGCTCTCTAGGGCTGAGGTCTTGGGAGAGCCATGGCCAGGGATGGTGTCCTTGCCAGGGGAGGAGACGGGCAGAGCCGCAGGCCCTACAACTTGTGTTTGGGCAGGGGTGAGTCACTCTACAGTGGTGCCTCTGATAATAGCTGTTATTTTAGTTTCTGAAAAATGTGCTGCCCTCGAGAGTTTCTGAAGCTGGCCTACTTGTGTGAAAATAGCTTTCCAGGGAGCCACGTTGTGGGGACACAAGGCAGCAGCCCACTCTTTGGGGCCAGTTGGCTGCCTCCAGCTCATCTCACTTGCCAGGGCTGGGCAAGGAAACCAAAAGGAAGATGCCAAGGAGTGGGCGTTGGCAGGCGCTGCCAGCCTGTGTCCCAGTCAAGCTCTGGGGAGCCCTTCCCGCCCATCTGGGAGTAGGGGGCAGGGGAGTGTTAATATCAGAAAAGGACCCTTCCCGGGACAGAGTGCCCAGGCCCCTCTTCCCTTCCCTCCCAGGATTCCTCCAGGACACCGTGTGCTGGGCATGGTTTGGCCCCTGCTCCTTCCAGCTACTGCTCCCTTCTGCGGAAACTTGCTTGGGATTCTCAGGGTGCAGAGGTGGGGGCCCATCTGCTGTAGAGCAGGGAGTTTTTCACTCTTAGCACAGATGGAGTGGCCAGGGCCCCATGGCTGCACCTCCCTGGACATTACCAGGATGGCCTGTCATCTGCCCCCCAAACAAAACTGGGGTCTCCTCTTTATTCTGCCAACAGAATCCAATTTTTAGGTGATTAGACAAGTGTTTGAGTTAAAAAGACTCTCCTGCGTTCTGGAAGTTCTCGGACAGCCCAGCACCCTGATCCCCTAGGCATGGGTAATGGGGGTGCCCAGCCCAGCACCCTGATCCCCTAAGCTCGAGTAATGGGGGATGCCCAGCCCAGCACCCTGATCCCCTAGGCATGGGTAATGGGGGATGCCCAGCCCAGCACCCCGATCCCCTAGGCATGGGTAACGGGGGGTGCCCAGCCCAGCACCCTGATCCCCTAAGCTCGAGTAATGGGGGGTGCCCAGCCCTGCACCCCGATCCCCTAGGCATGGGTAATGAGGGATGCAGTGTCCTCCAGTGGCTGGCTTCAGCTTGGGGTGGGCACCTGGGTGGTGGCCCGTGGTCCCTCTGCAGGCCACTGCTGCCCCCTCTTGGGTCCTGTTCTGAGTCTCGGGCCTGAGTTCCCAGGCCCCACACCTTGCCCTGTACCTGGGTGTGGGGATGGCCCTGAGGGGCTGCCTTGCTTGGGAGAAGGGGGAAAAAAGGATATTTTTATATAAATAAGAAAAAGACAGTCCCTCTGGGCAGATGAGGTCTGCTGTAGGCCAGGGAGCTTGGTAAACTGTGTGTCCACTGGTCTGTAGCCCTTTAGCTGGGTGCTTTTGTGCAGTGAACAGCCTGGACAACTGTCCAGGTGCCCTTTCAGGGAGATGTTCCTGGACCTTTCTTAGCTTCTCACTGACCTTTCTCCCACTTGAAGTCCGTGTTCCTCAGTCAAACAAAAGTGGCAGGGAGGAGGAGATGGAGGAGGAGGGGGAGGGGGAGGGGGAGATGGAAGAGGAGGAAGAGGAGATGAAGGAGGAGGAGGAGATGGAGGAGGAGGAGATGGAGTAGGAGGAGATGGAAGAGGAGGAGATGGAAGAGGAGGAGGAGGAGATGGAGGAGGAGGAGATGGAGGAGGAGGAGATGGAGGAGGAGGAGATGGAGGAGGAGGAGATGGAG
>CAUYLG010022915.1:0-31596 GCA_963573385.1 Cacajao melanocephalus
GCCCAGCATCGAAGGTGGAAGAGTGGGTGTCGCTGTTGAAGTCAGAGGACACCACCTGGTGCTCAGTGTAGCCCAGGGTGCCGTTGAGGGGGCCCTCCAAAGCCTGCTTCACCACCTTCTTGATGTCATCATATTTGGCAGATTTTTCCAGACCGCAGGTCAGGTCCACCACTGACAGGTTGGCAGTGGGGACACGTTAGGCCATGCCAGTGAGCTTCCCGTTCAGCTAAGGGATGACCTTGCCCACGGTCTTGGCAACACCAGTTAGAGGCAGGGATGATGTTATCTAGTTTACTCACTGAATAAACAGAGAAGTATCTGTGCAGGTGCTAGTATTTATAATTGCACATGAAGAAATGCATCAAGTATTGCAGAGATTCAGTTGTAGGGAATTCTGAACAGACTGCTTGGTTGAAATGAGTAGACCATTTTTTTTTGAGACAGAGTTTTGCTGTTATTACTCAGGCTGGAGTGCAATGGCACAATCTCGGCTCACCGCAACCTCTGCCTCCTGGGTTCAAGCAATTCTCATACCTCAACCTCCCAAGTAGCTGGAACTATAGGCGCACCACCATAACCAGCTAATTTTTGTATTTTTAGTAGAGACTGGCTTTCACCATGTTGACCAGAATGGTCTCGATCTATTGACGTGGATTATAGGCATGAGCCACCGCACCCAGCCAATGAGTAGACCATTTATTTGATCTATTTAATCTTAGTTGGTTGGTTCACAGGAACCTTGGTTAAAAAGCATTCTTCAGGCCAGGCGCAGTGGCTCATGCATGTAATCCCAGCACTTTGGGAGGCCAAGGCAGGTGGATCACCTGGGGTCAGAAGTTCGAGACCAGCCTGGCCAACATGGTGAAGCCCCGTCTCTACTAAAAAAAACAAAAATTAGCCAAGTATGGTGGCAGGTTCCTGTAATCTCGGATACTCCAGAGGCTGAGGCACAAGAATTGCCCTGAGTTTTGGTCACACATTGACCTATGTGAAAAGTTGATCAAAAGGGGGAAATTCTTTTTTTCTTTGAGATGGAGTCTCACTCTGTCGCCCAGACTGGAGTGCAGTAGCATAATTTTGGCCCATTGAAACCTCCACCTCATGGCTTCAAGAGATTGTCCTGCCTCAGACTGCCGAGCTGCTGGGATTACAGGCACATGCCACCATGCTCAGTTAATTTTTCTATTTTTAGTAGAGACAGTGTTTTGCCATGTTGGTCAGGCTGGTCTCGAACTCCTGACCTTGTGATCCTCCCGCCTTGGCCTCCCAAAGTGCTGGGATTACAGGCGTGAACCACCTCACCAGCAAAAGGAGAAAAAAATTAAAGAAAATTATTGGAGGCCATCATTCTGGACTGAGCTTGTTTACTAGGCCCACACACCAAACCAAACCAAAATGGAGTCATTCATGCTAAATGTAACATAGTCAAACTGAAAATGTAAAGAAATAGGTAGATTCTAAAACAGGCCAGGTCTTGTTTTCTTTTGTGAACAGCAGATTTCAATATAAGGTCTTCTCTACTCTAACCCTTTTAAAACATAATAATCTGAAGTCCTTGTTTTCATTTTACAAAACCCACAGTTCTGCTATTTCACAGTGGGATTTGAGACTAAATAGGTACAATTTTGATGGTGACAGAATGATATCAATGTCTAAAGTTTTGGTCGATCTCTAAAAATTGAGGAGATGACAAAAGAGAGAAATTGTTAAATCAATTATAGCCGGCTGGGTGTGGTGGCTCGCCTGTAATCCAAGCACTTTGGAGGCCAAGGTGGGCGGATCACCCGAGGTCAGGAGTTCAAGACCAGCCTGACCAACATGGTGAAACCCCGTCTTTATTTAAAAAAAAAATCAATTATAGCTGAAAGCTGCCTTTTTTTTCTGTTTAATTTTTGTCAATAAATTTTCTGTACATAGTAAACTAAAACCTAACTGGATATGTAAATAGACTGTAACCCACTCTTGGACCAACTACTGTGTTATTGGCAACAAAAGGATATCAGCTATTCAAACCATGTTTGAGTAAGGCAAATCTCAAGCTGTAATCAATCTGGGTGTTTCTGTACCTCACTCCCACTGTGTATGTCAATGCTTTTTCTGTTCGTAAATCTTTTTTCACCATGTGGCTACGTATATTTTCTCTGAGCCTACTCTGGATCCACAGGCTGCCCAAATTGCAAATCATTCTTTGCCCATTTAAACTTTTTTTTTTTTTTTTTTTTTGAGTTGGAATTTCACTCTTGTTACCCAGGCTGGAGTGCAATGGTGAGATCTCGGCTCACCACAACCTCCGTCTCCTGGGTTCAAGCAATTCTTCTGCCTCAGCCTCCCAAGTAGCTGGGACTACAGGCGCACACCACCATGCACAGTTAATTTTTGTATTTTTAGTAGAGACAGGGTTTCACAATGTTGACCAGGATGATCTTGATCTCTTGACCTTGTGATCCACCTGCCTTGGCCTCCCAAAGTGCTGGGATTATAGGCATAAGCCACCGCGCCCAGCCTTAATTTTTAAATTATTTTTTATGAAGACAGGTTTTTACTATGTTACCCAAGCTGCACTTGAATTCTTGAGTTCATGTGATTCTTTCATACCAACCTCCTGAAATGCTAGGATTACAGGTGTGAACCACTGTGTGCTTTTGCAAATTCTTGAGAGCATTATTCCCAATGATAAACAGTACTATATTGGCACAAATTTAAAAGAAATGTGGGCTGGGCACTATGGCTTACACTGGTAAGCCCAGAACCTTGGGAGGCTGATGCACGTAGATCACTTGAGGTCAGGAGTTTGAGACCAGCCTGGCCAACATAATGAAACCCTGTTTCTACTAAAAATACAAAAATTAGGTGTGGTGACAAGCACCTGAAATTCCAGCTACTTGAAAGGCTGTGGTAGGAGAATTACTTGAACTTGGGAGGAAGATGTTACAGTGAGCCAAGATTGCACCACTGCACCCCAGCCTGGGTGACAGAGCAAGGCCCTGTCTCAAAAGAAGTTAAATAAATTAATAGGAAATAAGATAAAAGAATCTGGCTTCTATTGTAGAAGTGTCACTCTCCAGGATTTTAAGTGTCTAGGGCAGCTACTTTAGTAGCGTCATCTACGGAGGTATATGGGCTTTGGAGTCAGACAGAGTTGATCCTGAGTCTCAGCCCAGCCACTTAGTTGCTGTGTGTCTTTGGATAAGATTCTTGATGTGAAAGAGTTTTATAAACCACATATGCAAAAAAAAAAAAAAAAAAAAAGGCAGAATGATACTGACTTCAAAAATTGTAGCAGTTTTTAGTTTTTTCTGTAACCATGTCCATTGCCTGGTGCTTTTAAATCTGTTCCTATCAAGATCCACCACAATGTTTTCCAAACCCTAGATTGTGCTGGCCTTATTCACTTAGAGCAGTAGAAACCTGTGAACATGACAATGTACTAGTTTGGGACCAAGACTCAAAAGGTCTTGAATGCTTCTGTTTTTAGTTCTTTCAGAATGCTACCATCTCTGTGAAAAATGGCCCATGTTAGCCAGCTGGAAGATAAGATACCATAGGGAAAGGAAACAAGGTGCCCCTGTTGACAGCCTCAGGAGCAGAAGTTCATCCCCAGAAGCATAGCTGCTTATTCAACAAACAGCTGAAGATACATGTCTGGAGGAACTCAGCTGAGACAAAAAGAATGGCCTCGCTGAGCCCAGCCTAAATAGCTGAGCATCTCAATTATGAGCAAATAAGTTTGGAATGACTTGTTATGCTGCAATAGCTAACTAATGCATGCACCCAATGCGGATAGGATGCCAGGATTTAATGACAGGTTGATTACTAGTTCCCTTCTAACAGTGGACACCTACTATAGGTACTTATTTTCCCCCTGATTTAAAGTTAGATGCCTCATAAGAGAATGCTGAGTGATACAGAAATATACATGGACATGTATGCATGAAATTGGTGCCTATACTCACATAGCTCCCCTACATCACATGAGAAAACAGATAACCACAGCCTGACCATTAGGGCCATGGCCAAATAGAAAAGTAAGTTTGCCTTTGGTCTATTTTCTTCATATCTAAACATTGGAGGTCAAGAATGCACAGATTTGAATACATAGAGGTTTCTTCTCCTGTGGTCTTATCATCCTTTGTTCATCTTCTGATCTCTGGAAGAAACGTGGGCAACAAGTGGCCAGCAGTGGTCTACCTGTGGTTGTTTTATTCTTGCTGTCCTCTGCTTTTTCTATGGCTACTATCTGTTCCTTCCACAGAGATGAAGAGAGATGTTGGTAGGGAAAAGCTCTTTTTTCACCTTTGGCAGAAAAGATTTGTTCAGTCCCTTCCCTCCCCTGACATCAGAGCTGTACTTCAGTGTAGCAGAATCTCGCTCTATCACCCAGGCTGGAGTGCAGTGGGCGATCTTGGCCCATTGCAACCTCTGCCTCCTGGGTTCAAGTGATTCTCACACCTCAGCCTCCCGAGTAGCTGGGATTACTGGCGCCCGCCACCACACCCAGCTAATTTTTATTTTTAGTGGAGACGGGATTTTGCCATGTTGGCCAGGCTGGTCTCCAGCTCCTGACCTCTGGTGATCCACCCTCCTCGGCCTCCCATAGCGCTGAGATTACAGGCTTAAGCCACGCCCCCGGCCTATCAATCTACATCCAGCCCAGCATCTGATCACATCTTCCGTCACTCAGGGCCTGAGGGGGCGGGGATTTAAGCACTATTTAATCAGGAACGCCAGGTTGGAACCGTCCAATCAGGCACGCAGCTGGAGCGGAAGGGGCGGCTTTCGGGATGTGGGGCAGGACCGTTTTTCTTGTTGCAGCCCGAGTTCCGGGTCTCGTCTTCACTGTTCTGTGACCTCAGCCTCTGTGGCCCTGTGACCTGCAGGTATTGGGAGATCCACACCTAAGACGCTAGGACCCTCTGGAAGCCTAGAAATGGTGAGTCCAGTCCAACACCCCGAGAAAGGGAAGGGGCTGTGGCGGGACTCAGGCCTCCGCGCAGTCAGCGCCACAATCTGCACCTGGAGTTCTCCTTGCCCAGCTGGGCCTCAGCAGTAAGTGCCCTTCAGCAGTAAGATGGCGGCTGCGCTGACAACTGGGACCCAGGCGTCCTGTCTCTTCCCTGAGCAGTGACTGTGCCCTAGCCTGGAGCCCTCTCTGGGCAGCTCTGTACCCGCAGCGCCACATCTGTCCCAGATTATGCAGGGACCACGGAAGGGTTATCAGGGGAGAATCCTGACTGGGGTGCAGGTTCGTGAATGGGAACAGGGTTCATGAATGGGTGAGGGTTCGTGAATGACCGTGAGGTTTTCAGTTTTTCTTTTCTCCTATTAAAAATTTATGGCAGTCACCACTGAAATAATAAAGAATTTAATTGAATTCAAAAATTGTGGCGCACCCAGCTATGGTTTGTACTTTATGGTCTATGGAAGGAAAGAGTTTTATAAGGTGTGTGATGAAGAAAACCAAATTCAGTAATTGGTTAGGTACGGTTACGTAGTTTCTTAATTAGTACAATCAAGATGGAAATTTCCTGGTTATGTAATCAAAGGTTAATTGCCTGTTTATACTTGGTTAAGCCTGAATTTTGTTTCCTCCAATGTAGTAATCTATCAAAAAACAAACAAACAAAAATGCACTTGAATTAGATTTTTTAAAAAGTAGAAATCAGGGACTAGAGCCACCTCAGTCTAATTGCCTGCCACTTAATTATTCTTAATTATTTTTACACTCCTAAGAGGACTGATTTTCCCTTGCTTTTTTTTTTTTTCTACATTAAAAAAGCAAAGATTTCTACATGGACTCATCTTGAAAGCAAGAAGCTTTTAAATCAAATATTTATAACGGAGAAGTGAACTAGAAGTGAAGAGGTTGAGGAGGAAGAGGCAGTTTTTTAATCTGTTATTGAGACAGAGTCTTGCTCTGTCAGCCAGGCTGGAGTGCAATGGCATGATCTCACTGCAATCTCTGCCTCCTGGGCTCAGGTGATTCTCATGCCTCAACCTTCCCAGTAGCTGGGATTACAAGCATTTGCCACCACACCCAGCTAGTTTTTAAAATTTATTTTTATTTTTTTTATTTTTATTATACTTTAAGTTCTGGGGTACATGTGCAGATCGCACAGGATTGTTACATAGGTATACACATGCCATGGTGGTTTGCTGCATCCATCCCCCAATCACTTATATTAGGTATTTCTCCTAATATTATCCCTCCCCAATCCCCCCACCACCAGCCATCCCTCCTCCAGCCCCCTCACCACCCAACAGGCCCCACTGTGTGATGTTCCCCTCCCTGCGTCCATGTGTTCTCATTGTTCAACACCTACTTATCAGTGAGAACATGTGGTGTTTGTTTTTCTGTTCTTGTGTCAGTTTGCTAAGAATGCTGGTTTCCAGCTTCATCCATGTCCCTACAAAGGACATGAACTCATCTTTTTTTATGGCTGCATAGTATTCCATGGTGTATATGTACCACATTTTTTTGTCCAGTCTATCACTGATGGGCATTTGGGTTGGTTCCAGGTCTTGCTATTGTAAACAGCACTGCCATGAACATATGTGTGCATGTGTCTTTATAACAGAACAATTTATAATCCTTTGGGTATATACCCAGTAATGGGATTGCTGGGTCAAATGGTATTTCTATTTCTAGATCCTTAAGGAATCGCCACACTGTCTTCCACAATGGTTGAACTAATTTACACTCCCACCGGCAATGTAAAAGTGTTCCTGTTTCTCCATGTCCTCTCCAGTATCTGACTCCAGATTTTTTAATGCTCGCCATTCTAACTGGTGTGAGATGGTATCTCAATGTAGTTTTGATTTGCATTTCTCTAATGACCAGTGATGATGAGCATTTTTTCATATGTTTGTTGGCTGCATGAATGTTTTCTTTGGAAAAGTGTCTGTCATAGCCTTCACCCACTTTTTGATGGGGTTGTTTCTTTCTTGAAAATTTGTTTTAGTTCTTTGTAGATGGTGGATATTAGCCCTTTGTCAGATGTGTAGCTTGCAGTCATTTTTTTCTACTCTGTTGGTTGCCGGTTCACTCTAATGATTGTTTCTTTTGTGGTTAAGAAACTCTTAAATTTAATTACATCCCATTTGTCTATTTTGGCTTTTGTTGCCATTGCTTTTGGTGTTTTAGTCATGAAGTCCTTGCCTATGCCTATGTCCTGAATGGTATTGCCTAGGTTTTCTTCTAGGATTTTTTTATGGTGTTCTTGTTTAAATCTTTAATCCATTTGCAGTTAATTTTTGTATAAGGTGTTTGAAGGGGTACAGTTTCAGCTTTCTGCACATGGCTAGCCAGTTTTCCCAACACCATTTATTAAACAGGGAATCCCTTCCCCATTGCTTGTTTTTGTCCAATTTGTCAAAGATCAGATGGTTGTAGATGTGTGGCATTCTTTCTGAGGCCTCTGTTCTGTTCCATTGGTCTATATCTTTGTTTCGGCACCAGTACCATGCTGTTTTGATTACTGTAGCCTTGTGGTATAGTTTGAAATTAGGTAGCATGATGCCTCCAGCTTTGTTCTTTTTGCTTAGGATTGTCTTGGCTATACGGGCTCTTTTTTGGTTCCATGTGAAGTTTAAGGTGGTTTTTTCCAGTTCTGTGAAGGTCAATGGTAGCTTGATGGGGATAGCATTGAATCTATAAACTACTTTGGGCAGTATGGCCATTTTCATGATATTCTCTCTATCCACTAGCATGGAATGTTTTTCAATCCATTTGTGTCCTCTCTTATTTCCTTGAGCAGTGGTTTGTAGTTCTTGAAGAGTCCTTTGTGTCCCTTGTTAGTTGTATTCCTAGGTATTTTAATTTCTTTGTAACAGTTGTGAATGGGAGTTCACTCATGATTTGGCTGTTTTTCTGTTATTGGTGTGTAGGAATGCTTGTGATTTTTACACATTGGTTTTGTATCCTGAGACTTTGCTGAAGTTGCTTATTATCTTAGGAGATTTTGGGCTGAGACGATGGGGTTTTCTAAATATAAAATCACGTCATCTACAAATGGAGACAGTTTGACTTCCTCTTTTCCTAATTGAATACCTCTTAGTGTTTTTTTCTTGCCTGATTGCTCTGGCTAGAACTTCCAATACTATGTTGAATAGGAGTGGTGAGAGAGAGCACCCTTGTCTAGTGCCAATTTTCAAATGGAATGCTTCCAGTTTTTGCCCATTCAGTATGATATTGGCTGTGGGTTTGTCATAAATAGCTTTTATTATTTTGAGATACTTTTCATTGATACCTAGTTTATTGAGAGTTTTTAGCATACAGGGCTGTTGAATTTTGTCAAAGACCTTCTCTGCATCTATTGAGATAATCATGTGTTTTTTGTCTTTGGTTCTATTTATGTGATGGGTTATGTTTATAGATTTGCATATGAACCAGCCTTCCATCCCTGGGAGGAAGCTGACTTGATCATGATGGATAAGCTTTTTGATATGCTCTTGGATTCAGTCAGCCAGTATTTCATTAAAGATTTTCGCATCAATGTTCATCATGGATATTGGCCTGAAATTTTGTTTTTTAGTTGTGTCTCTGCCAGGTTTTGGTATCAGGATGATGTTGGTCTCATAAAATGAGTTAGGGAGGATTTCCTCGTTTTGTATTTGGAAAAGTTTTAGAAGAAATGGTGCCTGCTCCTTTCTGTACGTCTGGTAGAATTCGGCTGTGAACCCGTCTGGTCCTGGACTTTTTTTGGTTGGTAGGCTATTAATTGCTGCCTCAACTTTAGACCTTGTTATTGGTCTATTCAGGAATTCAACTTCTTCCTGGTTTAGTCTTGGGAGTGTGCAAGTGTCCAGGAATTTATCCACTTCTTCCGCATTTACTGGTTTATGTGCATAGAGTTGTTTGTAGTAATCGCTGATGGTAGTTTGTATTTCTGTGGAATTGGTGGTAATATCCCTTTTATCATTTTCTTCTGCTAGCTTTTGAATTTGTTTGATCTTGCTCCATTAGTTCTTTTAATTGTGATGATAAGGTGTCAATTTTAGATCTTTTCTAACTTCTCATGTGGGCATTTAGTGCTATAAACTTCCCTCTAGACACTGCTTTAAATGTGTCCCAGAGATTCTGGTACGTTGAGTCTTCATTCTTATTGGTTTCAAAGAAGATCTTTATTTCTACCTTTGTTTCATTATTTATCCAGTAGTCATTCAGGAGTAGGTTGTTCAGTTTCCACGTAGTTGTGCTGTTTTGAGTAAGTTTCTTAATCTCGTGTTCTAATTTGATTGCACTGTGGTCTGAGAGACTGGTTGTTATGATTTCTGTTGATTTGCATTTGCTGAGGACTGATTTACTTCCAATTATGTGATCAATTTTAGAGTAGGTGCAATGTGGTACTGAGAAGAATATAAATTTGTGGATTTGGGGTGGAGAGTTATGTAGATGTCTATTAGGTCTGCTTCGTCCAGATATTAGTTCAGTCCTGGATATCCTTGTTAATTTTCTGTGTCATTGATTTGTCTAATATTGACAGTGGAGTGTTAAAGTCTCTCACTATTATTGTGTGGGAGTCTAAGTCTTTTTGTAGGCCGTTAAGAACTTGCTTTATGTATCTGGGTGCTTCTGTATTGGGTGCATATATATTTAGGATAGTTCGCTCTTCTTGTTGCAGTGATCCTTTTACCATTATGTAATGCCCTTCTTTGTCTCTTTTGATCTTGGTTGGTGTAAAGTCCATTTTATCAGAGACTAGGATTGCAACCCCTGCTTTTTTTTTTTTTTTTTTTTTGCTCTTCATTTGCTTGATAAATATTTCTTAATGCCTTTATTTATATTCTTTGTGTGTCTTTGTACGTGAGATGTGTCTCCTGAATACAGCATACTGATGGGTCTTGACTCTTTATCCACTTTGCCAGTCTGTGTCTTTTGACTGGGGCATTTTGCCCATTTACATTTAAGGTTAATATTTTTATGTGTGAATTTGATACTGGCTGGTTGTTTTGCCCATTAGTTGATGCAGTTTCTTCATTGTGTCGATGGTCTTTACCATTTGGTATAGTTTTGCAGTGGCTGGTGCTAGTTGTTCCTTTCCATATTTAGTGCTTCCTTCAGGACCTCTTGTAAGGCAGGCCTGGTGGTGACAAAATTTCTCAGCAATTGCTTGTCTGTAAAGGATTTTCTCCGTCACTTAAGAAGCTTAGTTTGACTGGATATGAAATTCTGGGTTGAAAGTTCTTTACTTTAAGGAGTTGAATATTGGCCCTCACTCTCTTTTGGCTTGTAGGGTTTCTGCCAAGAGATCTTCTTTGAGTCTGATGGGCTTCCCTTTGTGAGTAACCTGACCTTTCTCTCGGGCCGCCCTTAGCATTTTTTTCCTTCATTTCAACCCTAGTGAATCTGATGATTATGTGCCTTGGGGTTGCTCTTCTTGAGGAATATCTTTGTGGTTTTCTCTGTATTTCCTGGATTTGAATGTTGGCCTGCTTTGCTAGGTTGGGAAAGTTCTCCTGGATAATATTCTAAAGAGTGTTTTCCAGCTTGGTTTCATTCTTCCTGTTACATTCGGGTATACCAATCAAACGTAGGTTAGGTCTTTTCACATAATCCCATGTTTTTTGGATGCTTTGTTCATTTCTTTTCACTCTTTTTTCTCTAATCTTGTCTTCTCATTTTATTTCATTGAGTTCATTTCAATATCTGGTATCCTTTTTTCTCTTGATTGACTCTGCTATTGAAACTTGTGTATGCTTCCTGAAGTTCTCGTACTGTATTTTTCAGCTCCATCAAGTCATTTATGTTCTTCTCTAAGCTGGTTATTCTAGTTAGCATTTTGTTTAACCTTTTTTCAGGGTTCTTAGTTTCTTTGCATTGGGTTAGAACATGCTTTTTTAGCTCAGAGAAGTTTGTTATTAGCCACCCTCTGAAGTCTGCTTCTGTCAATTTGTCAAACTCATTCTCCATCCAGTTTTATTCCCTTGCTGGTGAGGAATTGTGATCCCTTGGAGGAGAAGAGGCATTCTGGTTTTTGCTGATTTCAGCCTTTTTGTGCTGGTTTCTTTCCATCTCCATGGATTTATCTACGAAGTTGTATTTATCTTTGAAGTTGGTGACTTTCAGATGGGGTCTCTGAGTCGATGTCCTTTTGTTGATGTTGAAGCTATTTCTTTCTGTTTTTTAGTTTTCCTTCTAACAGTCAGGGCCCTCTACTGCAGGACTGCTGGAGGTTCACTTCAGACCCTGCTTGCCTGGAAATCACCTACGGGGTCTGCAGAACAGCAAGGATTGCTGCCTATTTCTTCCTCTGGTACTCCTCTGTCCCAGAGGGGTACCCACAGATGTCAGCCAGAGTTCTCCTGCATGAGGTGTCTCTTTGGATATATGGGGGTCAGGTAGCCACTTGAGGAGGCAGTCTGTCCTTTATCAGAGCTCAAGTGCTGTGCTGGGAGCTCTGTTACTCCCTTCACAGCTGCTGGGCAGGGACGTTTAAGTCTGCTGAAGTAGAACTCACAACCACCCATTTTCCCCTTTTTCTGTGCTTTGTCTGGGAAGGTGGGGCTTTTTTTATAAGTCCTTGATGGGCTGCTTCCTTTTTTAGAAATGCTCTGCCTCGCACGGAGGGAGTCTGATCTCTCCCCTGCATTTTTTACAGGTATCCCAGGCAGAGTATTATGTCTGCTCCTAAACCCCCATTCCTGCAGCGTAACTCTGGCTTGCAGTAAAATACTAAATTTCCAGTTCATTCTTACCTTCCCAAATGTCAGTTTTTCCTCTCTGATTCACATTACTATTTGCCTTTTAGTGTACATTTTTGATATCGTATTTTAATTATGTTAACAAAGCATTGGGTGGAACTTTTAATAATATTTGTTTTCTGTTTGTTAATATTTCCCATGAGAAGAAAGCAAAAAATAATCCCCTGACACCGTGTTGTAAAAAATCTTTGTGCCTCTTTTTTTTTTTTTTTTTTTTTTTTGAGACAAAATCTCACTCTGTCATCCAGGCTGGAGTGCAGTGGCATGATCTTGGCCCACTACAACCTCTGCCTCTCAGGTTCAGGCAGTTCTCCTGCCTCAGCCTTCTCGGGAGCTTGGATTACAGGCATGCACCAACCCACCCAGCTAATTTTTGTAGTTTTCATAGAGGTGGGGTTTCACCATGTTTGTCAGGCTGGTCTTGAACTCCTGACCTCGTGATCTGCCCACCTCGGCCTTTCAAAGTGCTAGGATTACAGGCATGAACCACTGCACCTGGCTGTACGTTTTTCTTTTCTCCTAGGCCTAGCAATTTTATCAGAGTGTTTTGGGGTAAAGGTTTTTCTTTGGAAACTTTATGGAGTGATGTGTTTTCAGCCATTCTTCATTTTTTTTTTTTTTCCCTGGTCCTGGATTTCAGTACTGTCTGGGAATTAACTAAAATACCCCCCATTGCTGTGTCTGCTAGAGTGTCTACTGAATATCAGCTCCAGGTCATTTTCTCCCATAGGACAACCTTAGGTATGGAATGTGGCCTTTCAGCGAAGCAAGGGGATGCCCTGGGGTTGAGATAAATCTACTGGCTTACTCTTTCTTTGAAAAGCTAACCCTTGAGACATTAAGATTGTCTTCACCCAACCCAGCCTCCATTTCTTGAAGGCATATTGCTGGCCAGCCAATCAGATGCTGATATTGCAGGGTAAACACTGAAATAATTTCTGTCCCCTTCATTCTCTAAGGGGGCAGAAGAATAGTGAAATAAATATAATTTTTAAAAAGTGAAAGAAAAATAGTTAGAATTTGTGAACTAAAAAAATGATATCACAAAAGACAAAAAAAAAAAAGTGATCACAGTGAGATGGTATAAGAACTTGCAAAGTAAAATGCACCTGGGGCACTCACTCGGGCATAGTCCAGAGTCTCCTGAAAAGGGGTTTTGAGCACTTAAGTGAACAGGATGGAGTGGGAAAATCTCTCAAGTAATTGGATGGCCTGACTTGACACATTAGTCAGACACATCTGTACCTTGAAAAGATCTGTTCACTTATTTTGACCTTAGTTTTAAACTGTAAATTTCATTTTATTAGTAGAGATTGAAAGGTAAGAAAATATTTACAAAGGGCAGAAAAGAGGTGGGTTTCTGGATAATATTTAACTATATATTACATTTGTTAAAATTTTTTATTTACCCTTTTCGGAGAATGAGTTTAGGAATTTTCTCTGGTATGTTTTTTATGGCTTTTTTTTTTTTTTTTTTTTTTTTAGTGGAGTCTTACTCTCAACCAGGCTGAAGTGCAATGGCATAATCTTTGCTCACTGCAACCTCCACCTCCAGGGTTCAAGTGATTTTTCTGCCTCAGCCTTTCAAGTAGCTGGGATTACAGGCATGTGCCATGATGCCTGGCTAATTTTTTGTATTTTTAGTAGAGATGGGATTTCACCATGTTGACCAGGCTGGTCTCAAACTCCTGATGTCAGGTAATTCACCCACCTCCGCCTCCAAAAATTCTGGGATTACAGGCTGAGCCACTGTGCCCAATCAGTGATGTTAAACAGAATTTCAAGGCTTAACTTTTAGACTGCTACCAAGGAAAAAAATAAGAAAAATCTTTCTTCCATTTTGACTGTAGAAAATGTTCACATTTCCACAAGAAAATGTGGTAGATAATTGGTGAGTTATGTAGATTCATGAAAATATCAGTTCCTCTTTTTGCAGGGTAAATTTGTGATAGTGAGTATCTCTATTCTATATCCTATATATTGCTTTTTGAGTTTATGCTAAGCTGTATGAACTGAAACTTTGTACCTTCTAGAAATGTTCCCATATCACTAATTGTTTACTACATGATTTTTAATGGAAATAGTAAAATAATACATTTGCTGTCTGAAGAGAATAGATATTTTTGCTTCTCTTATTGAGATATAAAATGTAGTAAGCACCTTAACATTTCCTTCTCTTATATAAACACTGTGTTAGAGTAATTTTGCTGAATTTTTCAAACACTATCAAAAACCAAGTGAATAACTCCGACATGAAAGTTATAGCCTCAGCCCAGTGACTCTAAGCTAAGGCTAATACTGAGCCTGCAAAAGAAGGTTATTAAAGGATCACTAATTCTTTTCTGGGGAGCCTTCTCTGCAGATATCCCAGCCTGCTCACCCCAGCCATGAAAGAAGCCTTTATCCTGAGAGAAGCTACAGAGCCCTGGAAAGCTGGGGACCCAAAGGCAGATGCAGTTAAGGTTAAGCTGGAAGGGGATTGGGAGGGTCTTACTGAAGATGAAATTGTTACTGTTTTGAGGTAATTTTTAGACTTTGTAAAATAAAACAAAGTTAGATTTATGTTGAAAAAAATTGAATTTCTGAAGAGTATTGCAACAGGAGGAAGTACCAACTATAAGATCTTTAAGGATTGCAAAGTTTAGGCAGACAAGGGCCTTGTTTCATATGAAAGAGCAAACAATATTAGAGAGGAGGTGGGAGGGGATGGCAAATGGAGGGTGAAATAATCAGATTTTAGATCAGAGAATGTTTTACCCTGAAGTCAACATGTTCTTAGAAACTACATAAAATGCGGTTGTATGTTGACTCAGACTGGGGGTATCTCAAAGTTTAGAAGCCTATTGAAAGAAAATAAAGTAATATTTGATTAAGAAATATTTTAGGTTGGTCACTGAAAACAAATTCAGCTGAGTTTTTTGTTTTGTTTGTTTTTGTTTTTGAAGAAAAGGAGACAATGTGCAGAGTCTGTGCCTGGCTATGTGATAGATAAGAAAAGAGAGCACTATCTAAGTCATAATGGGAAGGGTGTTTCTTTTTTTTTTAAATAAAGACGGGGTTTCATCATGTTGGTCAGGCTGGTCTTGAACTCCCGACCTCAGGTGATCTGCCCACCGTGAGCCATCACGCCCAGCCGGCAAGGGTGTTTCTTTCCAGAAACTGTTCCTGGAGTACACAAAGGATGAAGAATTTTATTAATCACAGCTATTTACCAGAATTATCTTTGTGCTTTATCTTTCCCCACGTCTTTTTTTGTTCTATACATTTCTTCTGCTTGACTTTTCTTGGATTGTATCTTTTCTAATAAACTGATAAACGTAACTACAGTGTTTTTCTGAGTTCTCTGAGTAGCTCTATAAAATTATTGAACTTGAGGAAGGTTATGGGAGTCCTCAGTTTTTACACGGTAGCTCAGAAGCAGAGATGGGCCTGTAGGGTTTGTGATTGGCATCTGTAGTAAGAACAAAGTTGTGAGACTGAGCCCTGAATCAGGGTCTCTGCTGACTCTGGGTGGTGTCAGAATTCAAATATTAGACAATGAGTTGGTGTTGGAGAATTGCTTGGTGTTTAACAAACTCTACAAATTTGGTTCCAGATGAGAGATATAACAGAGGCCTGGTCTGGAATGGATCTCTGGGTGTCTGGGAATGGGAGGCTCTGCTCTTCTGTACACAGGCTGTTAAACTACCCATTACCCTGTTATTTCAGGTTTCCTCCCAGGGTAAAAGAGGATAAAAACTTAAAGGAAAAAAGTCTGGATAACAGACTCTCTTTTTCACTGCTGCCATCACAGGATTTCTACCTTCTTGAAAACATATCCACTAGATATTGACTTGTCCACACTCCTCTTGGGACTAGGTACCACCCTCGGAATTTCACCACAGCATTTTTGATTCTAGTGTTTCTTGCCAAAAACTCACAAAAGTGTCCACAAGTCTCCTGGCGTATCCCCATTCCCAGATACTGCATCTGCAGCAGTAACCTGTTTTCTCCACCAGCCTAGGATTCTGGACAACCTGTTCATAATCTTATCTGCCTGAATGGACCCAGAAATTAATCAGAGTAGTCACACATGGACCACTATCTGTATCACAAACCAGTCCTTCCACCTGCATTGCACTCTCTTTAACCCATAGATTCTTTTGTTTTAATTTTTAATTTTGGTTTAGGAGTACATGTGCAAGTTTGTTATATAGGTACAATTGTGTCAGGGTTGGTGTGTAGATTATTTTGTCACCGAGGTATTAAGCACAGCACCGCACCGGTGTTATTTTTCTGATCCTTTTTGTCCTCCCACCCTCCACCCTTAACTAGGCTTCAGTGTCTGTTGTTCCTCTCTTTGTGTCTATGTGTTCTTATTATTTAGCTCTTACTAAAATGATAACATGCATTTGTTTTACTCTTTCTGCATTAGTTTTCTATGGATAATCGTCTCCGGTTCCATCCATGTTGCTTGCAAATGACGTAATCTTGTTTGCTTTTTATGGCAACACAGTATTTCATGATATTTATCTTCCATATTTTGTTTTTATTAAATTTTTTATTTCATTTCTTTTTTATTTTAAGACACTGGGTCTCACTCTGTCACCCAGGCTGAAGTACAGTGGCGTGATCTCGGCTTACTGCAGCCTCAACCTCCCAGGCTCAAGAAATTCTACCTTAGACCTCTGAGTAGCTGGTACTACAGGTGTGTGCCGCCAAGCCCAGCTAATTTTTTTTTTCTTGTATTTTTTGTTTGAGATGTGGTTTTGCCATGTTGTTTAGGCTGGTCTTGAACTCCTGAGCTCAGGCAATTCACCTGCCTCAGCCTCCCAGAGTGCTGGAACTACAGGCATGAGCCACTCCACCTTACCATGCCATATTTTCTTTTTCCAGTCTACCATTGATAGGCATTTAGGTTGATTTCATGCCTTTGCTACTGTGAATAGTGCTGCAGTGAACGTTCATGTGCATGTGTCCTTATAATAAAATAATTTATATTTCACTGGGTGTATACACAATTATGAGGTTGCTGGGTCAAATGGTAAATCTGTTTTTAGTTCTGTGAAGAATCTTCACACTGCTTTTCACAATGGTTGAACTAATTTACACTCCTGCCAGCAGCACATACCCTTTTTTCTACCACTTTGCCAGCATCTATTTTTTGACTTTGTAATAATAGTCATTTTTTCTGGTGTGAGGTGGTATCTCATTGCAATTTTTCTTTGCATTTCTCTAGTGATGAGTATTTTTATATGCTTTTTAGCCACATATATATCTTATTTTGAAAAACAGCACATATATATCTTATTTTAAAAGACATTTGTTTATGTTTTGGTTTACTTTTTTTTTTTTGTTTTTAAATTTGAGGTAAAGTCTCACTCTGTCACCCAGCCTGGAGTGCAGTGGCATAATCTCAGCATACTGGAACCTTTGCTTCCTGGGTTCAAGCGATTCTTCTGCCTCAGCCTCCTGAGTGGATGAAATTACAGGTTTCATCCTCTAATTTGATCCACCACGCTCAGCTAATTTTTGTATTTTTAGTAGAGACGAGGTTTAACCATGTTGGCCAGGCTAGTCTCAAACTCCTGACCTCAAGTAATCTTCCCTCCCTGGACTCCCAAAGTGCTGGGATTACAGGTGTGAGCCACCACGCCTAGTATTTTGTCTACTTTTTTTTTTTTGAGATGGAGTTTTACTTTGTTGCCCATGCTGGAGTGCAATGGAGTTTTGCTCTTGTTGCCTATGCTGAAGTGCAATGGCATGATCTCAGCTCACTGCAACTTCTGCCTCACAGGTTCAAGAGATTATCCTGCCTCAGCCTCCCAAGTAGCTGGAAATACAGGCATCCACCACCACAACCAAGTTATTTTTTTGTTTTTTGTATTTTTAATAGAAACAGGGTTTCATTATGTTGGCCAGGCTGACCTCAAACTCCTGACCTCAGATGAGCCACCTACCTCAGCCTCCTGGAGTGCTGGGATTACAGGCGTGAGCCACCACACCCAGCTGCCTTTTGTCTCGCTCTATATTTTTAAGTTTATCAAGTTTATTTATGTATTTATTTAATTTTTATTTTACTTTAAGTTCTGGGGTACATGTGCAGATCGTATAGGATTGTTACATAGGTATACACATGCCATGGTGGTTTGGTGGTTTGCTGCCTCCATCCCCCCATCACCTGCATTAGGTATTTCTCCTCCCCAATCTCCCCACTCCCTGCTATCCCTCCCCTAGCCCCCCATCCCCCAACAGACCCCAGTATGTGATGTTCCCCTCACTGTGTCCATGTGTTCTCATTGTTCAACACCCACTTATCAGTGAGAACATGCGGTGTTTGTTTTTCTGTTCTTGTGTCAGTTTGCTGAGAATGATGGTTTTCAGATTCATCCATATGCCTGCAAAAGACATGAACTTATCCTTTTTTATGGCCGTGTAGTATTCCATGGGGTGTGTATGCCATATTTTCTTTATCCAGTCTATCTTTGATGGGCATTTAGGTTGGTTCCAGGTCTTTGCTATCGTAAACAGTGCCACAATGAACATACGTGTGCATGTGTCTTTATAATAGATTGATTTATAATCCTTTTTGTGTATACCCAGTAATAGGATTGCTGACTCAAATAGTATTTCTATTTCTAGATCCTTGAGGAATCACCACAATGGTTGAACTAATTTACACTCTTACCAACAGTGTAAAAGCATTCCTATTTCTCCACATCCTCTCCAGCATCTGTTGTCTCCAGATTTTTTTAATGCTCACCATTCTAACTGGTGTGAGATGGTATCTCAATGTGGTTTTGATTTGCATTTCTCTAATGACCAGTGATGATGAGCATTTTTTTCATATGTTTGTTGGCTACATAAATGTCTTCTTTTGAAATGTGTCTGTTCATATCTTTCACCCACTTTTTGATGGGGTTTTTGTAAATTTTAGTTCTTTGTAGATTGTGGATATTAGCCCTTTGTCAGATGGGTAGCTTGTAAAAATTTTTTCCCATTCAAATGATTGTTTCTTTTGCTGTGTAGAAGCTCTTAAGTTTAATTAGATCCCATTTGTCTGTTTTGGCTTTTGTCACCATTGCTTTTAGTCATGAAGTCCTTACCTACCTACGCCTATGTCCTGCATGGTGTTGTCTAGGTTTTCTTCTAGGGATTTTGTGCTGTTAGGTCTTACATTTAAATCTTTAATCCATCTGGAGTTAATCTGTCTTGAGATGGAATCTCATTGTTTCACCCAGGCTGGAATGCAGTGGCACAATCTCGGCTCACTGTGACCTCCGTCCGCCTCCTGTGTACAAGCAATCCTCCTGCCTCAGACTTCCAAGTTGCTGTGCCTACAGGCGTGCTCTACCATGCCTGACTAATTTTTATATTTTAGTAGAAATAGGGTTTCACCATATTGGACAGGCTGGTCTTGAACTCTTGACCTCATGAGCCACCTGCCTCAGCCTCCCAAAGTGCTGGGATTACAGTCATAAGCCACCATGCCCAGCCATCTCTGACTTCTTTAAGCAGTATTTCATGATTCTTGTCATAGAGATCTTTCACCTCACTGGTTAGCAGTACTCCTAAATATTTGTGTGTGTGTGTGTCAGTTGTGAAGGGGATTGTGTTTTTTATTTGTCTTTTGGCTTGATGTTGTTAATATACAGAGATTCTACCAATTTTATATACTTTGTAATCTGAAATTTTGTTGAAGTCATTTCTCAGTTTAAAGAGCTTTTCTGCAGAGACTATCGGGTTTTCTCTTTTTTCCTTTTTTTCTTTTTCTTTCCTTTTTTTTTTTTTTTTTTTTTTTTTTTTTTGAGACGGCATCTGCTCTGTTGCCCAGGCTGGAGTGCAGTGGTGCGATCTCGGCTCACTGCAACCTCCACCTACCGGGTTTGAGTGATTCTCCTGCCTCAGCTTCCTGAGTAGCTGGGATTACAGGTGTGTGCCATCACGCTCTGCAAATGTTTTATTTTATTTTATTTTATTTTATTTTATTTTATTTTAGTAGAGATGGGATTTCACCATCTTGGTCAGGCTGGTCTCAATCTCCTGACCTCATGATCCACCCACCTAGGCCTCCCAAAGTGCTGAGATTACAGGCCTGAGCCACAGCACCCGGCCAACTGTAGGGTTTTCTAGGTACAGAATTATGTCATCTGCAAACAGGGATGGTTTGACTTCCTTTCTTCCTGTTTGAATGCCTGTTATTTTATCTCTTGTCTGATTGCTCTGGTCAGGACTATCAATTTTATGTTAAATAGAAGTGGTGAGAGAAGGTATGCCAGTTTTCAAGGAGAAATGCTTTCAGCTTGTGTCCGTTCAGTATGTTTGCTTTGAGTTTGTCATAGATAACTCATTATTTTCAAGTTTGTACCTTGAATGCCTAGTTTTTTGAAGATTTTAAACATAAAGGGTGATAAATTTTATTAAAATCTTTTTCTGCATCTATTGAGATCATTTTTTCATCTTTGTCTTTAGTTCTCTTTATGTGATAAATAACATTTATTAATTATTGCATGTTCAACCAACCTTGCATCCCAGGGATAAAGCCTACTTGATCATAGTGGAGTAGCTTCTTGATATGCTGCTGGATTTGGTTTGCCAGCATTTTGTTGAGAATTTTTTTGTCAATGTTTATCAAGAATATTTGACTGAAATTTTCTATTTTTTGTTTTATCTCTGCCGGGTTTTAGTACCAGAATGTTGCTGTTTCTATATAATGAGCTGAGGAGGAGTGCCTTCTTCTCAATTTTTGGAATGGTTTTAGTAAGAATGGTACTGTCTCTCCTTTTTTACATCTGGTAGAATTCACCTGTGAATTTGTCTAGTCCTGGGCTTTATCTTGGTTGGTAGGCTATTTATTACTTACTCAATTTTGGAACTTGTTAATGGTCTATTCAGGAATTTCTTTTTTGTTCAGTCTTTGGAGAATGTATTTGTCCAGAAATGTATCTTATTTCTTTTAGATTTTCTAGTTTTTGTGCAGATAGGTGTTCATAGTAGACTTTAACAGTTATTTGTATTTTTGTGGGGTCAGTGGTAATTTCTCTTTTGTCATTAACTGTGTTTATTTGAATCTTCTCTTTATTCTTCATTAATCTAGCTAGTTATTTACATTATTAATTTCTTTCAAAGATTTATCTCGGATTTCTTGTTCTTTTATATGGGTTTTTCATGTCTAAATCTCCTTCAGTTCAGATCTTATTTTGGTTATTTTATTTGTCTGTTGCTAGCTTAGAAGTTGTTTTACTCTTGCTTCTCTCATTCTTTTATTTATGATGTTAGATTGTTAAATTGAGATGTTTTTGATGTGATCATTTAATGCTATTAATGCCACTGTTAACACCATGTTAGCTGTATTGCAGAGATTCTGGTATGTTGTATCTTTGTTTAAAAAATGTTTAAATTTCTGCCTTAATTTTATTATTTACCCAAAAGTCATTCAGGTGCTGGTTATTTAATTTCCATGTGATTATATGGTTTCAAGTGGTTTTCTTTGTATTGAATTGTATTTTTATCAAGCTGTGATCTTTGTGGTTGGTATGATTTGGGGATTTTTTTAAATTTGCTGAGAAATGTTTTATTTCTGATTGTGTGGTCAATTTTAGAGTATGTGCCACATGGTAATGACAAGAGTGTATATTATAATGTATCTAGATGGAGAGTTCGGTAGATTACTCTTTGGTCAAGTGTTGAATTTAGGTTTTTGTTTTGTTTTGTTATGATACAGTGTTTCACTCTTGTTGCCCAGGTTGGAGTGCAATGGCGCGATCTTGGCTCGCCGCAACCTCTGCCTCCCAGGTTCAAGCAATTTTCCTGTCTCAGCCTCCTGAGTAGCTGGTATGACAGGCATGCACCATGACACCCAACTAATTTTGGTATTTTTAGTAGAGACAGGGTTTCTCCATGTTGGTAAGGCTGTTCTCCAAATCCCGACCTCAGGTGCTGGGCCTCCCAAAGTGCTGGGATTACAGGCATGAGCCACCGCGCCTGGTTTGAATTTGAGTTTTAACATTTTTGTTTACTTTCTGTCTCAATCGTCTGTCTAATAGTGTCTGTGAGGTCTTAACAGCCTCCCACGGTTATTTTGTTAGAATCTACATCTTTTCATAGGTCTCCAATAAATTTTTTTATTTATACGCACCAATAAAATTTTTATAACACCTCATTCTCTTCTGCTTATTTTTGTCCATAAGCGTTTTTTCAGGTGCACACAGTGTGCCCAAGGATACTCCTTAGATTTCCAATGTCTACTGAAATTCAGATATCCAAGATTTTAAGAATATGATGAGACCTGGCTTTTGAAGGAGAAAACATAAATTAGAAATAAGAGGCTTTATTCTCCTACGTGAAAACAAGAAAACATATTTTGCTTATCTGTCTTTTTTTAGAGCATTTAGATTATACATAGATAATTTCTCTACTTTTTTTGATATATATTTATATATAGCAAAATGAACCTCTTCATTCTTTGTGACACAGGATTATTTCTATTTAGATTCATTGCTTTGTTTTTGCTTTGATATAGGTTTTTAAAATATATTTAGTCTTTTAAAGTAGATACAGATTTCTTTAGATTAAAGCTCATATTAAGAACACACAAAAGGTTGAGCACAAATATAGGATGAAATTTAGCAATATAGAATGATAAAGGCTAAAAGATACTGAGTACGTTTCTTTGACAGAAAACTGATTATCCAAGGTAATTATCTAATATTTGCAGGCTGAAGTACTTACACTGCAAAAGCAAGAACAGTTCAGTGTATAAACTCAACAGTAGATTCTGTAGTTGTACTTTGGTTTTAATTTATTACTTTAGAACAACTAGCATAAATAGTTATGTGTAGTGTTTGTAGACAACCTGCATTCATATAAATTAAACAGCATTTTCTTCAATAGTGTGAATATAAGGCCAAAATATTTAATTTGATTGAATACTCATTAAATAGACATTTTAATATTGCTGTTCATACTTTTGAAATATAAAGTGTTTTAACTAAATCATGGCTACAAATAATTTTAAAAATTCTTACATGCCTTATGACTAGTTCATTAAAATTATTTATAGTTATTTATTTCTAATATCCAAATAAAATTTACTACCAAATTGTTAAAGTAGATATTAGTCTGACATGTTTATTAACTTATCCAGTAGGGATAACTATAGGTAAGCATAATTATAGTGTTTTTGTTTTTTTTTTTTTTTTTTTTGAAATGGAGTTTTGTTTTTGCCACCCAGGCTGGAGTACAATGGTGTAGTCTTGGCTCACTGAAACATCCACCTCCTGGGCTCACGCAATTCTCCAGCCTCAGTCTCCCAAGTAGCTGGGATTACAGGCACCCATCACCACACCCAGCTAATTTTTGTATTTTTATTAGAGACGGGGTTTCACCATGTTTGCCAGGCTGGTCTCGAACTCCTGACCTCAGGAGATCCACCCAACTCAGCCTTCCAAGGTGCTGAGATTACAGGCTTGAGCCACCATGCCTGGCCTATTTATAGTGTCTTTTATTTCACTGAATTGGAATACTGCTATTACAGGACAAATAAACACAGATGGTGTGGCCAGCCAAAAACCACAATAACTCTTCAGTTAGCTATGTGGCAAGCTTAAATATATTCCACTATATAAACAAAGTTAAATTATAAATCTTCATCAAAAAGTGCTGGTGGAAATTGTGAGATATATTTCAATATATAATCACCATTCAATGGCTAGAAGATGAGAGAGCAGCAGAGACAGAGGATAAACCTTATAGAATGTTGCCGAGAATATGCCCCGGCACTCTAGGCTTGTTTGCTTCACAACCCCCACCCCTTTTCTTTATAATGCTCATGTTTCTCATGCTGAGAGTAGCTATGCACTTAGATTGTTGAGAGAGAAATTCCTTTTAAGAGAATGTTTTCTGGCTGACTTGATAAATCTTTAAACTGAGTTTTTACCTAAGATGCTTTTAACTTTTTTTTTTTTTCTCTGAGCGTAATCTTACTCTGACTGAGAGCTGTTTTTCTGTCCAATACTTTGGGTGTCTGCACTATAAGTATTCCATGGTGTCTATGAATGAGGCGGGCTGTTCCAGTGAAAACTTTTGGAGCTGTCTCTATCTGGACTCACGTTGGAAATCCAGCAGTAGTTTTTCCCTGTCACCATTGTAAATAAAAACTGAGGCTGAATTACTGTTCCATTTACCATTATTGTGAAGCTGTAGTTCCCCCCGGTAGCCTGCAGGCTGTCTTCTTTCAGCTTAGGGTTCACTCTCTGAGGTGACACTGAAGTGCTGCCATGGCAGTTGTGGTTTATGTAAGATGTGAGCTTTCAGCTGTGAGCCCTGTGCTGTAGGCTCTGTCTCAATGGCAGATGGTAGGGGTCAAGAGAGGACACCAGCTAACAGGAGAGGGCAAGCAGGAGAGCTGTAGACCAGTGCTCAGGGAGTAGAGAGCCATTGCTTTAAAATGTAAATAGCCAAAAAGATATCACCCTATTCAACCATTTTTGTAGGGGATTTAGAGCCTACCTTTAGCGGGCACTTGGCTTTAAGTTGCAAAATTACCTCCTTTCATGAAGATGTGAAAAGTTTATCTTGTCATTGAACATAACTGATTAGCTTACATGACCATATTTCTACTGTCTCTAATTTTTCTACTTTCTATAAATTTTTCTAATTATGGTTACTCTGTTTCTGTCTTTGCAGTCTCTTAAGCAGATTGACTGTGATGCATGTCATATTCAGGTTTAATTGTGTAATATAACACAATTAAATGTCTGTTCTAGTGTAGAGTTTCTCTGGGACTGAAGAAAATTTGTCTTTTAATTACGTTTCACAAAAACTGTCTAGAAGTACCAGACATGATATGAAAATATAAGGTACTAACCAAGCTTTACTCTAGAGGAAACTTTCCCTCTCAGGCTATCAGTCAACTCACAATTGTGCTGCAAAGTGCATATTGTCCCCTAACTTTGCAGGCAGAATTGTCTCTCTGCCAATTTGGTATTTATAGTCTTCCACAGTAACTTTTAGAGAGGCTAGATCAGAATTCTACAGACTTCACAAAGGAATGAACAACGATTTTGCATTTTTCAATGACTCTTGTATCTTCAGACCTGAAACTGATTCACAGACTATGGGGCCCAGAAACCCAATCACAGTAACATGTATGCATTGCGTAGACATGTACACATGGGCATATCTACTTTCTTTTTCTTCTTGCTAAAATGCCCACAAATATGCAGGGAATACCTGCTGCTGCTCCACCCATTCAGGACCTAAATCTGCAACTTCAAATTCTGTATCCAGGTCTTCAGATTTGAGAAAAAAAGAAAACTTTTTTTTCTGAGAGATGCAAGTCCTTTTAGTTATCAAAGTTAAAGAGACATTAAAATGAGAGCAGAATTCTGTTTCACGCTTTGTTTTTTGAACTATGTATTTACATTTTGAAGCTGTTTGCTATTGCCACAAGTAGCTTTATATTAATAATGCCACAGTGGACACTATAACTCATAATCTATACCTTGATGTAGATCCAATTAATAATCAATTATTCCTGTAAATAAATAAAACTTCCTAACAAACAACTTTGTATCAACCCACTCTCTGTCCATCTTTTTTCTCCTTTACAGATCAACTTGTAATCACACTGCTAATCAAGTGTGTTTCAGGCAACTTGAATATTTTCTCCCAGGTTACAGTCCTCAAGCTTGGCCCAAATAAACTGTCAACTTATATCTATGTTTCCTCAGCTTTTTCCTTTTAGATAGACATATTATTTAGAATGTGCCAGAGCAGACTCTATGAGGGGATCTCTCCTTTGATTGTACTCTGCTTGCTGTAACACCCAAGGATGCAGAGCCAGGTTGATCCCACCTGGAATCTGTACATAAAGTCTGGCCTCTGCCTAAGATTTACAGGACAGGGCCAGATTTTGAATTGACAATGTACAGAAAACCAGAAGACATTTTCTGTATTGAGAAATGTCAACATAGACATCTTAAATCTTTCCTTTGAGAGTGTGGCTATTTGAGCTTTTCAGATCTTCTCCAGTGACCTGTTGCAAGTATGTGAGAGACTCCAGATATAAATAAAATCTGATGATAGAATCTGTAAGTATAAACAGGCATCTTAGGAGTGAGACATCAAGGCCACAAAGTATCCAGAGCCATTACCACAACTATACCTACCTGTAAAATGTGATACTCGTGTAAAGTATTCTTCTTTCTCTTACTCAAGAGCTAATTAATTGGGACCAGTGAATTAGGTTCTAGAGCTTCACCAGGGCAGTTTTATTTTCTATTTAGAATCAGCCTGAGTCTCTTCTGCCTGGCTTATTATTGGGCCATTAGCCCAGAGTCACTGGAAACCCTCTCACAATCACCTAGGCATCTTTGAGACATGTGAGGATGTCCAGAGCAGAATTGTGTCAGGCTGATAAGAGTGGTTAATTCTGCTTCTATCTCAATATAAGAGAAATGAGTCATCCTGTGTTCCTCCCTCATGCAAGAGATATCTTTGATTGATACCCGGAAGAGAGTTTCTCCAGTTTCTTGGTACTTGACTGAACAAGGGGGAGGTCCTGAGACTCAAACAGATAAATTAATAGCTTCCATTTCATATGGCCATTAAAAAAAATAGATGAAGTAGTTATGGTCTCTACCACCCAGAAACTTTTAGTCTAGACTAGCAACTGGATCATCATCATATGGTTGGTACAATAAACCATCATCATCATATGGTTGGTACAATAAACAGATGTGTCCAGAAACACTTGGGCTTTATTTGGACTACTTTCTTTATATTCTTGTGACTTCTGATGTCATTACCTGAAGGAATGTTTATGGACAGAAGGATTGTTATTTCTATTTGTTTTACCTTGGTCAAATACATACATATATTTTAATAAAATTACCCTAGGAACCTTAAAAACTTGTTTAAATTGCTTATTAGTACATATCATAAAATTGACAGGGAGGTGTCTAGAAAAATATTAAAATTACACAAACTCTGGGATTTAAGTCTCTCTTAAGTAAGCTTAGAAAAAAACAGAACTGGAAGTACACACAGTAGCATTGAGAACAAAATTCTACATAGGGTCCACTCCCTGGCTTAGTTCTATTTGGATCCATCATTTTTGGAGGCCTTATTTAAGTCAGGTCCCATCCTGGAGTCTTGCCTCACAGAACTGATTAAAAGAGATCAGAGTTTTGGCTGGTGAATCCTGCTGCATTTCTAGAGCTGGTGCTCACAATTTTTTGAAACTAAAAAACAGGTAAATGAAAAAATAAAGTATGTTTTTTAAGATTCTAATTTTTTAATTTTTAAAAAACCAGTGCTTGCAGAGACATTCCATTTAGCAACTTGTTTCTTATTCCTGCAGATCCAGTAGTTTCTCCACAAGTCACAAACAAGTAAATATAAACAAAATTAGAATTAAAAAAATTGGCCGGGTGCAGTGGCTCACGCCTGTAATCCCAGTACTTTAGGAGGCTGAGGTGGGCAGATCACAAGGTCAAGAGACTGAGACCATTCTGGCCAACATGTAAAATCCCGTCTGTACTAAAAACACAAAAATTAGCTGGGTGTGGTGGTGCATACCTGTATTCCCAGCTACTTGGGAGGCTGAGGCAGGAGAATTGCTTGAACCTGGGAGGCGGAGGTTGCAGTGAGCCGAGATCACGCCACTGCACTCCAGCCTGGTGACAGAGCAAGACTTCATCCCTCACCCCAAAAAAAGAATAAAAGAAAAAGTTGTATTAAACTCTTCTGTATTCCTCTCATCTGTCTATATTTAGCTTCAATTCTATACATTTTAAAAAATCAGTGACAGAGAAACAGAAGAAATAAAAATGCTGAGCCCTGTATCTAAATCCTAGGAGTACTTATTACTAACTCCCAGGGTGTTATGAGCATTAAATATATAATATGTTATTCCCAGCACAGTACTCTGTAACATACTCTTGAGCACATAGTACCTACTGAGTAAACATTGCATAGTGCAAGTGTACATACCAGGCACTACCATAAACACACTGGGCACCACCCTTTCCAGTGCCAGAAATGCGACCCAGCATTTTTCAGGTCAGAACACCTTGCCTTACACATATGACTCACACTGTCTTCCCAATGAGGGAAAGAGTTCAGCCAGAAAGCACTACAATAATGGTCAAGTCCCAACTGAGTTAACTTGTGAGTGTATAATCAGGAAAAAGGAGGAATCCAAAAAACAAAAATCAAGGAACAGATGGGGTCTGTGACTGGATCTTGTATCATTCCAATTCTAGATCTGACTTGAATATTCCTGGACTTATAAAATATCAAGGGGGTGACTGGAAGTTGTGGATATCTAGGTATAAATTATATCCGTGAGTTTGGGGAGGGAAGACCAGAATTCCCTTGAATTGTGTATTGATATGATAGAAGAAGAGAAAGAAATTCAGGTACAGAAAACATGTTTAGTCTAAATGATGGTGCTTGGTCAGTCTTGGTTCTAAAGGTATCAAACAAGGAAGCAGAAGTTTTCAAACTGCTGCATACTTTGACAAGGAAAATCTATATTTGTCTTCTGATCTACATTTATGACCTAAGTCAGGTAACTTCTTTAGCGTTTTTATGCAGACAGTCTGTTACGCACTGTGGTTTCAGATGTGCAATAATTTGTACAATGGTTTATTCCCAAGTATGCCTTGAGCAGAACAAATGTTTTTTTCTATATAGTTCCTTGTCTTAATAAATATGTAATATAAATTTAAGCAAATGTCTATTTTGTATATTTGTAAACTACAAAGTAAAATGAACATTTTGTGGAGTTTGTATTTTGCATACTCAAGGTGAGAATTAAGTTTTAAATAAACCTATAATTTTTCTGAAACAAAAAAAGCTGACAGAGTTTCACGACAGAGTTAATTATTTTTCTCTTCATTATTATCTCTGTGCAGCTGATATACACCAATAATCACATTTAATCTGGCACCTGCGTTTCTTAGATTTTATTTGCATATATCTATCTTTGAAAAATGAGGGTTCTTATCTTTGTTTACAGGCCAGAAAAACAGGAAAACACAGGCTCCTTCACTTGCTGAATATTTGACAAAAGGTTCTTTTTGGGCCAAAAACAGGCATTACTAGGGAGTTTGTCAGAAATTCTGAAACTCAGACTTTATTCCAGACATTTTAAAATAAATATGCATAACAATATCTCCAGTTAATTGTACACATTAAAATTTGAGAGGTGTCTTCTAACTCAGTATGTCTTTTTGATCTGAAAAATATACAAGACTTATTCTGATGATGTAAATCTAGCACTCAGCGCCAATATGGCCATGAGAAGGCAACACTGGAATGCAGCTCCCAGAGAATGAGACACAGGGCTAGAAGACTTCACGATTCCAAACGAGGTTCTGGGTTCCTTTCAGTGGGACTGATAGGGCACTGAAAATAGCCCAGGGAAGAAGCTTCAGGGCAAAAGCTGTCCAAGGGGGCAAATCAAGACATAGGGGGCGCGTCCCCACCTGAAACGTGCAGCCAGCTCAGAGGGTCAGGGGACTTCACCCCCTCAGTGCTCCGATTCCAATCCTGTGCTTACATCATCCCTCCTACAACTCACGGTCCATGAGAGCCCTACCAGACTGTGGGACGCTGTGGGTTGCGGCTGCAAATCTGAGCAGCAGCTCCCGCCGGGTGTGGTAAGTTGTCACATGGACCTGGAGTTTGGACTAACGCCAGCGGGACAGACTGTCATGTCCCACAGAGGGAGGCAGAGTTGAAAGCAGGAAAACAGACCATAAGGCCTGGCAGGCCTCACCTCCCCAGAACTTAAACTGAAGCCCTTGCTAGAGAGCTTGGCAGCAAATGCACCAGTTTGACCCCAACCAGGAAGATCAAGCTCTGGGAGAGATGCCATTGGGAAGGCACAGCCAATCTCACCTGCAAACAAACTCCAGGAAAGGACCACCCACCCAACAACCTGACTCAACCCGAGAGCCTAGCAATGCCCTCTACAGGCCAAAAAAGATACAGCTCCAACCTCAACAGAAAAAACGTCCACTCAGAGACTCCTCCTGAAATCACCAACTTCAAAGATCAAAGGGAGATAAATCCATGAAGACGGGAAAAAAGCAGTGCAAAAAGGATGAAACCGTCAAAGAACAGCACGCCTCCTCCTCCCAGAGATCACGACTCCTCACCATCAAGGGAACAAAAAAGACAGAATAAATTTTGATGAATTGACAGAAGTAGGCTTCAGAAGGTGGGTAATAACAAACTTCTCTGCATTAAAAGATTATGTTATAACCCAAAGCAAAGAAACTAAGAACCTTGAAAAAAGGTTAGATGAAATGCTAAGTAGAATAAACAGCTTAGAGAAGAACATAAACGACTTGATGGAGCTGAAAAACACAGCACGAGAACTTGAGTTGAAAACACAAGTTTCAACAGCTGAATCAATCAAGCAGAAGAAAGGATATCAGAGATAGAAGATCACATCAATGAAATAAAACAAGAAGGCAAGATTAGAGAAAAAAGAATGAAAAAAATGAACAAAGCCTCCAAGACCTATGGGATTATATGAAAAGACTAATCTACACTTGGTCGGTATACCTGAATGTGATGGGAAGAATGAATCCAAGTTGGAAAACACTCTTTAAGATATTATCCAAGAGAACTTTCCCAACCTTACAAGGCAGGCTAACATTCAAATTCAGGAAATACGGAGAACACCACAAAGATCTTCCTCAAGAAGAGCAATCCCAAGCCACATAATTGTTAGACTTACCAGGGTTGAAATAAAGGAAAAGATCCTAAGGACAGCCAGAGAGAAAGGTCGAGTCGCCCACAAAGGAAAGACCATCAGACTCACAGCAGATCTCTCAGCAGAAACCCTACAAGCTAGAAGGGAGTGGGGGCCAATATTCGACATCCTTAAAGAAAGGAACTTTCAACCCAGAATTTCATATCTGGCCAAACTAAGCTTCATAAGTGAAGGAGAAATAAAATCCTTTATGGACAAGCAATTGCTGAGAGATTTCGTCACTACAAGACCTGCCTTACAAGAGGTGCTGAAGGAAGTACTAAACAGGGAATGGAACAACCAGTACCAGACACTGCAAAAATTTACCAAATGGTAAAGAATAGTGACGCAATGAAGAAGCCACATCAATTAACGGGCAAAACAACCAGCCAGTAACAAAATGGCAGGATCAAATTCAGACATAACAATATCAACATTGAATGTAAATGGCCTAAATGCCCCAATCAAAAGACACAGACTGGCAAACTGCATAAAAAGTCAAGACCCATTGGTGTGCTATATTCAGGAGACCCATCTCACATGCAAAGACTCACATAGACTCAAAATAAAGGGATGGAAGATTTACCAAGCAAATGGAAAGCAAATAAAAGCAGGGGTAGCAATCCTAGTCTCTGATAAAATGGACTTTAAACCAACAAAGATCAAAAGAGACAAAGAAGGGCAGTACATAATGGTAAAACGATCAACGCAACAAGAAGAGCTAACGATCCTAAGTATATATGCACCTAATGCAGGAGCACCCAGATACATAAAGCAAGTTCTTAATGACCTATAAAGAGACTTAGACTCCCGCACAATAATAGTGGAAGACTTTAACACTCCACTGACAATATTGGACAGATCAACAAGACAGAAAGTCGACAAGGATATCCAGGACTTGAATGCAGATTTGGACCAAGCAAACCTAATAGACATTTACAGGACACTCCACCCCCAAATCCACAGAATACACATTATTCTCAGCACCACATTGCACTTACTCCAAAATTGACCACATAATTGGAAGTAAATCACTCCTTGGCAAATGCAAAAGAATGGAAATCATAACAAACAGTCTCTCAGACCACAACATAATCAAATTAGAACTCAGGATTAAGAAAAGCGCTCAAACTGTACAATCACAT